>PVJC01006740.1:0-53931 GCA_004026665.1 Murina feae | reverse complement strand
TCTACACAATGGAATACTATGCTGCTGTAAAAAGGAAGGAGTTCTTAGCATTTGCAGGAGTATGGATGGAGCTGGAGAACATAATGCTAAGTGAAATAAGCCAGTCAATGAAAGAAAAATACCACATGTCCTCACTCATCTATGGATAATAATAACCATTATAAACTGGTGAACAAAAATAGATGCAGAGGCAGAGCAATATCAAACAGACTGTCAAATTACAGCAACAAGGACAGGGACGTTGGGGGGGGGGGGGGTAACAGATCAGCCAAGGGACTTTTGCGTGAGCATTTAAGCATAACCAATGGACACAAAACACTGGGGGGGTAGGGGAGGCGGGCGGAAGGGCAGGGGGAAAAAAAGAAATATATGTACTAGTCTGTGTAAAGCTTTATGTAATTTAAAAAAATGTAAAAAATAAAAAAATTTAAAAAACAAACAAACAAAAAAATAAACTAGTTTCCCTACTTCCTTCACTTTACCTTCCTGACTCTATCAGTTTTAACTCTACAATGGGAATAATAATATAACGTTACTGAGTTGTTACAATGATGAAATGAATATATCTGGAAAAGGCCCAGCACATCATAAATACTATGAAAAAGTTAAATATTATTCTTTGTATGTCTCCCCCCACTAAGTTTCCTTAATGACTCCTGTTCTTAATGACTCTTGTTCATCATTGTATCTCTAGGAAGCTCTTGGTAATTATTTATGACTGAATAAATGGCAGGTGATATTTCACCCAGGGTGTCTCACTTTCTACTGTAAGATTGCTAAACAACAACAACAACAACAACAACAAAAAAAAAAGAAAAGCACAATCCGGCTGCTAAAGTATCTGCTACTCATTCCAGTAACAAGAGATTAGTGTGTATGAACTCACAACCTCTGTACTAAGCACCTGATAAATTCTGACCTTGTGATCCTTTCAGAGAACAGTTGCCTCCACTTTCCTCTTCGAGAAAATTGGTTTCCAGGCTGAAAAGTGACTCATGTTTTCTATCTGTAAACTCCTCTGGGGCTTCTTGTTGTGATGTGCCAGGTGGCTCGTCCCCATCTTTTTCCTTGGGGTCAGCAGATAAGATGTTACCTGCAATTTTGAGAAACATTTTGTAAATACAATTATACATCTGTTGACAGATATAATCTAATTCCTTAGCTTTTCTCAACACTGATGTCCATTGCCATCATCTACTTTTAAGCAAATTCAGGTGGAAAACAAATTTCAAGATTAAGCTCGATTGTTGACCCAGTTCCACTTCTAGGAACTTATTTCAAGATGATAACTAGACAAAGGACACTAAACTCTACATGTAGGACAGTCAACGCACCACTGGGTTTTATAAGAAATTACTGGGAAAATGATTCCATCATTGTCTATCAATGGGGTAATTAAGTTACCACATATCATTTACAATGGCATACTATCCAGTTAAAAAAGCTCATGTGAGTCCAGTTACACACATGGAAAAAAGTTCACATTATATTACTAAAGAAAAAATTAAGTAACAGAAATGTATGAGGTCATTATACACATACACACAAATGTATGTCCATACTCGTACTTATATGCATATCTATAAAAAAGTAGCCTGGCAGATTTTATAAAATGCTAAACATCTTTAGCTCTAAGTGGTGGGGATATAGGTTAATTATACTACATCACTGGATTTTTACAGTAAATATATATGTTACTTTTATAATTAAAAAAGAACAACTTGAGCCCTACCCGGTTTGGATCAATGGATAGAGCATCAGCCTGTGGACTTGAGGGTCCCAGGTTCGATTCCAGTCAAGGGCATGTGCCTTGGTTGCGGGCACATCCCCAGTAGGGAGTGTGCAGGAGGGAGCTGATTGATGTTTCTCACATCGATGTTTCTAACTCTCTGTCCCTCTCCCTTCCTCTCTGTAAAAAATCAATAAAATATATTTTTACAAAAACAACAACTTGATTTTGAAAAATCCACAACAGGAAAGAAAAATGGAAAAAAAAAAAAAACCACCTCTAAGTCTGAGACAATGAATTTTTATCCTATTAAAACTAATGAATTAAAATAGTTTGGATGAATCACAAAAGGAGGAGCTAAAGGAGCCAGACACAAAAGGCTACATTCTATATGCTTCCACTTATACAAACTTCTAGAACAGGCAAAACTCATCTCTAGTGAAAGAAAGCAGGTCAGTGTTGCTGATGCCTGGGATGGGAAACTGACTGTAAAAGGACGAGAAGGAACTTTTTGGAGTTATTGGAAATGTTCCTAGCTTCACTGTGATGATAATAGCACTGATGTATACATTTGTCAAAACCCACTGAATGATACTACTTAAACTGGGTCCACTTTCCTGCATGTAAATCAGACCTCAATAAAGTTGATTTTAAAGAAAAAAAGGAACCTAGGACTCTTAGTGAGAAAGGGTTCCTCTAAGCTCACAATCCCAGCCTTTCTCTGAAGCTTCCCCTTATTAAATTCCCCTTCACCACCGTATATCCAGCTGTTCCATGAAAACCTGCTTCTTGAAAAATGTTGCATATTTGTGTCTCTTTCCGTTAAACTAGGTTTCTCTGTGGAACGGAAATCTCTTTAATAAACTGAGACCACCACAAAAGCAAAATTATGTTCTCTTTCCTCTGTTAAGGGAAACTTTGGTGAAGTCCTGGAAATCCTAAGCAAAAATGCTACCTCTGCATGTTTCTCGCAAGAAGGTCCTATGTTTTCATCAGACTCTCGAAGGTGTTACTAAGGCCTCCAAGGTTGGGAATCTCTGCTTTGGATCCACATGCTTTCACCAAACTCACACAGTGCAGGGCACTGTGCCCAGGGGGCAACCTGTCTACGGTCCTGGCACAGAGGGTGAACCCACACGGAAGACACTTACTCTCCTGCACCTCAGTCTCCTCCTCCACATGGACATCGCTGTCACCATCTTCACTGTTCATTTCTGCCTCAGCTAGAGCTGCTTCTTCTTCTTCTTCTTCTTCTTCTTCTTCTTCTTCTTCTTCCTCTTCCTCTTCCTCTTCCTCTTCTTCCTCCTCCTCCTCCTCCTCCTCCTCCTCAGAAACATTCTTTAATGTGGCGAGCAGCTTGTGGTACCCAGATACTTGTTCTGGTTCACTCTCTGCTTCACTTTCAGAATTTGAAGTATCTGAGCTCTCTGACTAAAAAGAAAATGGCAATTTTAAAAACAAAATGATATTGTTCTCATTGCTACCTTATGCCTACCATCAGGCCAACAGCATAACAGGCTCAGACTTTCCTAGATAAAAATGAGCTTTTCTGCAAATACGCAATCTTATCATTCAAGCAAGCCCAGCACCACATGTACTTAAAATAGTTAATCTAGCTAAGACCCTAACAACCATGTCAAACTCTCGGCGGGAGGGCCACATGCCTCGTTTAAATAAAGGCACCGCATCTAAATAAACGAAGCACATGGCCCACCAGCCACAAGTTTGACATGCTTGCCAGCTCTTAATCTTCTTTGAACTGCTAATGCTCCACATGGGAAGAAAGCTAACACAAAGCTTTAGGTTATGGAGATCTAACCTATTTGGCTCTTTTAAAGGAGCAACAGGAAAATTACAATACAAAAAGAGAATGCAGGCCAGTAAGCATCCCTAGCAGGTTCCTACAGATTGATCAGTTCAAATTCTGGTTACTGTTGAAGTTATCACAAATGGCATTTTTAATGACACCTGCCTTCAAAGTGAAGCCAAATCACTAAAATAACAGTTTACCACATCTAGAACTGAAAAGAATGTAAATGTAGCCAAACTTCACTATTATCTACTAGAGTCCAGGTGCATAACATTTGTGCACTGGGGGGGCGGGGGTGTTCCTCAGCCTGGCTGTGCCCTCTTGCAGTCCAGGACCCCTCTGGGATGCCACTACAGCTGAACTCACCAGCCATGAGCTGGGTGGAGCTTCTGGCTGAGCGGCACTCCCCCTGTGGGAATGCACCCACCACTACCCGGCAGCTCCTGCACTGAGCGGCTGCCTGACTCCTGGTGGTCAGTGCGCATCATAGCGACCAGTCGATTTGCATTATTAGCCTTTTATTAGGATAATTTTAAAAGTAACAACCCAGAACCAACTATCATAAGGAAGGTAGAAGAAAACATTACCAGTTGACAAATCTGCGGCTTTGCTTCCTTGCTGGAAACTCTGAGAAAGAAACAGGTAACGGTTAACTGTAAGTATGTTGCAATGAGGAAAACGTCTGAGGACACAGCTATCAGTGGCAAGGGCAGGACAGACCATCATAAACACAGCACAACTACACGTGCACTGGGGACTAGATGGTAAGAAGAGAGCAAACAGGCAACAACTGACCAAGGAAAATGTTGTGGACCAACATTCCCGAGAATAAGACCACGGACTCTAATTAGGTCTTAAGCAGCAAGTGAGGATTTATTGCGCTGGCCAGCGGACTGCAAAGCCAACTCCACGCAGGGAGCCCTTCGCCTCTAACAGTCCCGATCTTGGTGCTAAGCAGGCTTTTATTCACAGGAACCACAAACATAATCAGGGCCTTGACTTGATATTTGTTAGCTTACAGAGAACTGTAACTGGGGCTCGGCTGGGAAAACAGATTTGAAAATGTCCCCCTGACTTTTAACTCGTTATTGGTTATCTCGCTGGTGGCCTTGAAAACAACACAGTTCTATTCAATTAAAAAATACATCTGGCATGGCATGAGAGTATGGGCGTATCTAGTCTCTGGCCTGCGAGGTCAGACAGCTAGGTTTATCTTCCTCATTATTCAAGCAGGCTAGAGCAGGCTCCAGAGCAAAGTTACCTTTAACCCATCACAGAAAAGCCCCACGAGGTCACGCGGCAGACGCTAGCGTCGCACAGCAACGGGCTCTGCTCCCGAAGCGGCTGAAGGCGGCAAATAAGAGGCCTCGGGTGCCCCGCGCGCGGCCCGCGTCTTCACTAGAACATCCCGCTAAGTCACGGACAGCGCGGCCCCGTGGTGGGAGCAGCCTGGCGCCCAGAGGAACCCGCAACGCCCCACGCATCAGGCCCCAGCATCCCGCCCGGCGCAGGCCCCGCGGGGCGCACCCCGAGCACGCGGGCGCCGGGGAGGCGTGGGGAGAGGCGGGAGCTGCCCCTCGCCATCCCCGGAAGGCCGGCGGGCCAGGCCGGGGAGCGACTCCCCTCCGCCCCGCTCCCGCCCCCCGCCCCGGGAAAGACGCTGGCCCCTCCGTACCTGTCATAGAAGGGATGCTCCTCGCCGAAATCCCGAAGGTGCTTCTTCTGCTTCTTGGTCAGGGTGCTGAGCAGCTGGCTCTGGCTGCGGCTGCTGCGTTTACCCATCGCGAGAGAGCAAGTCCGTCCGCCTCCGAGAGCCGCGTCAGCCACGGGGAAGCGGTCCCTACTCGCCACCAGCGTGGGCTCGCCGGAGGCGCCCTACGGCGGAAGCGAGTTGCCATAAAGCAGGCCCGCTTTACGCCGCGCTTTTACGACAGGCGTTTGACATTCTTAGTCCCGACTCTGCCCCCTAGCGAGGTTCGCTGGAAGCACAGGCGCGCGTGCCCTAGTGTTCTAGTCCTAGAACGTGCGCCGGTAGGCTTGGGGTTGCCAGGGCTGAATAAATGGGGGGCTTGCTTTGTGCTTCTGTTTGCGTGGGTTGTGGGAGTCAGCCTGCATAAATAAACATGTAGTGGCGGACGACGATTATACTACACCATGATAAAAATACCAACCAATGTGTAAGGGTGCCCCACACATCCCACTTCTTCATCACCACACGGTAGAACTAAATTACCTGTCTCAAAAATCAACTCTTGGCAAAGGAGAATGGAAAACATGGATATATATATATATATATATATATATATATATATATATATAATTTCAGAGAGAGGGATAGAAACATCAATGATGAGAGAGAATTATTGATCAGCTGCCTCCTGCTCACCCCTACTGGGTGGGGATCGAGTCTGCAATCCAGGTACATGCCCTGACCAGGAATCGAACCTGTGATCTCCTGGCTCATGAGTTGTCGCTCAATCACTGAGCTACAACAACTGGGCTATTTTATATCTTGATCGTGGTGGTAGTTAACTTTGAATACAATTACTGAGTAATCACACTGTACACTTAAAATGGTTGAATTTTGATGATGTATGTGAATAATAACCTCAATAGACAAACAGAAAAAAGAATAAAACAAAACTGGACTCATACTCCAGGGACATGCAGAATGTGCAGGCTATGTGAGACCACCAGATACACACAATGACACTTTCCTCCTTGTGATCCTTATATAAGATCACGTCCTATAAAAACAAAGTGGTAATTCATACGCCACAAAATTCACCTGAATTTTAAGGTGAAACAGGAGCCTGTTCACTTGGCTCTGCTACGGGATCAGGGGTGGGGGGTGGGTGGTTGCTTCTTTGGGGAAATGTGAGCTTTGCCCAGCACTATGTCACACCTGCAGAAGTGGTACTGGCACTACACGGGTCCTAGTCATGTCAGTTCTGGTGGCCATCTGCTCCTTCTAATTGCTTCTGGGAGGCTGGGTGGGGAAGGAAGGGCAGGTGAGGGAGTACCAAGGAAATATGCAAACCGCGGGTGGTGCCAACAGCTGGCCCAGTTGAGGAAACCATAAACAAACAGACATCTGTCTTCTGTCTCATGTCAAGATAAAAGGCACAGTCACTTAGTTAACAAAAGGCTGTGTGCAGAATGTCATCATATATTTTAAGGCACTAGCCACAGTGTAACCTGGCTGAAACAATACAGCTCAGTCTCTTTTTGTCTTCCTCCCACCCTATGCCCAGTGCTCCAGCTTCCCTCCCCAGAGGCAGCCAGTTCCTTGGTGTTCTTCCAGAAATCTTCTATAAAAAGCCATGCTCTTGAGCAATGGAGGTGACTCCTTACCCTCCTGCTTTCCACATCCTTGTGGTCCTGTGGACAGGTCTAGGCTGTTCCCAGGTTTAGGCAAAAATGTGCCCAGCTCCACCCAACGGGCCTCCTCATTGGTTCACGGAGCAATGGAAAAGGGGCCCCTCTTCTCCTGAAAATATTTACATTAGCCTCTGACGACGTAACAGGGGACCCTCTCTGTGACATTTTAACCTGGGACTCCAGAATTTGAACCTTTTTTTTCACGTCTGAAGTCAAAGTCCTCTTAGCAAAAGTCACACAAAGAAGGTGTATGTGCCACCTCGTGAAGGCCCTGGGAAAAGTGCAATGAAGGCAGCATTCGTTCGTAGCTTTCTGCTTCCCACAGGTAGCCTTTCCTTTCCTTCCTCTACGGGTTTTCTTTCACCTTTACCCTCAGGCGCACAGTATTTTCAGGGCTAAAGGCCGTCCAGGAAATAATCTTTTCTGCTAGTTCAAAAAGAGAGGTTTCTGAATTAGCGTTATTTTTTCCAGGGTATTTGCAATTCCCAGGAGACTTCCCAGGATAATGTCTTAGGCATCTCTTAGGACAAGAATATCAGAATGTTCAGGAAGGTGTTAATACATTTTTAAAATTAAAAACCTTTTTTTTGTGTGTGGAAAATTTCAGGTATATACAAAAGTAGACAAGATGGTGTGATGCACTCCCAGGGACCCGTTGTTCAGCGTCACCAGTGATCAGCACAAGGCTGTCTTGTTTCATATATATGCCCACCACTGCCCCTGACGCTGATCTTCATTATTTCTTAAATAAATCCCAGACATCAGATTGTTTCATCAGTAAATAGGTCAGCCTGCATTTCTAAAGACAAGGGTTATTTTTTAACATACCCACATCAGCGTTATTTCACCTAAAAAGTTATAATTATTTAATACCATCATATATCAGGTCAGTGTTCAGATTCTGATTGTCTCATAAGCATTTTTTTAAACACTTTGCTGGTTTTTCGTGTTCGAGTACTCTCTGTATTTCTCGATGGTAGGTTATTCGGACTTCCTTTTTTCCCCTCAGAAACTGAGTTTTTCTTTTTCTTTCAGTTTTTCATTGTTGAGAGAGAGAGAGAGAGAGAGAGAGAGAGAGAGAGAGAGAGAGAGAGATTTGTTGTTCCACTTATTTATTCACTTTGGTTGATTCTTGTACCTGCCCTGACCAGGGATGGAACCAGCAATGTTGGCATATCAGGACGACGCTCTAACCAACTGAGCTGCCTGGCCAGGGCAGACCTAGAACTTGGATCAGACTTCACTGTAGTTGGCATTTTACATTTCCACCAGGAGGCATATAACTTTGTCTGGTTGCCTTTCATTTTGTGATGTTGGCAGCCCACTGGTGCTTAATGTCTAAATTTGGTCATTCATTTAAGATTGCATTTTACTTCTATCTTAAGGGGAGATATTTTAATTCTTTCTTTTTTTTTTCTTCACTAACTTGCAGGACTGTTTCCATAATGACAGATTTCTTCCTTATCTAAGTTTTGGTTACCCAGCCCTGACCAGTTTGGCTCAGTGGACAGAGCATCCGCCTGCGGACTGAAGGGTCCCAGGTTCGATTCCAGTCAAGGGCATGTGCCTTGGTTGCTGGCACATCCCCAGTGGGAGATGTGTAGGAGGCAGCTCATCGATGTTTCTCTCTCATTGATGTTTCTAACTCTCTATCCCTCTCCCTTCCTCTCTGTAAAAAATCAATAAAATATATATTTAAATAAATAAATAAATAAATAAATAAATAAATAAATGTTGGTTACCCAACGATACAGTTTCTATAGGGAAAGCAGAAGGCATGCTTCATTCACTCGGATCTTCTAATGGTGATTCATCCAGTTTTCATTTTTATTTTTAGTATCATTATTAATTCATGGAGTCATACAAATTGGTGCATTCTAATTCCTTGCAAACATGACGGTGTATGTGGTTTGAGAGAGTCTGATATTTAACTCTGTATTTGAAAAGACATAAGCAAGCCTTTCTAATGCAAATTACAGAAAGCAAGCTGAGATTCTCAAGGGGCAGGGTGGTGAGGTCAAAACTTGAGGATGGGAATGGAGATGAGGGGAATGTTTCCGTTTCGAAATGTATGTAATAACAGGGAACCATATATAAGCCAAAGGTATGACTCTCCAATGATGTAAATTCAGACATCTCAGCCACTGGTTTGGGAAGATTCTAGGGAAGGGGTGTGTGTGTGTGTGTCTGTGTGTGTGTGTGTGTGTGTGTCTGTGTGTCTGTGTGTCTGTGTCCAGGCATCTGAGTTTACTATGTACTGGTACATGCATGTGTCTATATACACCTCAGAGCAGTCTAGCCTCTCCCTGGGTGTGCTGGCAGAAACCAGTGTTTGGGTGCCCTTACAGTGAAATGAGCTTATTTATTTATTCAAAAAACAACTAGTAACACTGTGTGCCAGGTGCTATGCCCGCAGCCCAGGTAAGGAGAAAGAGTAAGATCCATGCCGGCCCCTCAAGGGGTTCCTAGTCTTGTCCAGATGTGAATAAGCACACAGATTATCAGAATGCGCTGGGATACATGCTGAGCTGATACCCTCTGGACACCAAGGATGCAGGCAGGACAGTGTTTGGGGCTGGGGCCCGGAGAGGGGAGGGAACTTGCTGTCATTGGACATTTGTCAACCAGTCACATTCGTTGAACATTAGTAATGAACTCGAAGTTGCTCTAGATTCTATATCTCAGGCTGTGTGAGTTGTTTCAGCTGGCTTTATAGATAGCGCGTGTGCGTTCAAGGCAGGATATGAGGGATATGTAACAGGAAATTAGAAAGCTGTGCAGTCATCGGCTGTGTGGTTCCACAGCATGGATGGCACAATAAGCTTTCTAGGTGGAGAATATTTTGGAAAATGAGATTATGCCTGAGAAAAGGAAAGCTTTGTGATGCACTTAAACACACTCTACCTACAAACATGAACTGCAAAATGTCATGTACGGTTCCTACCCTTTCTGTTCATCTGCGCCCATAAGAAGTTACCCATTGTCAAGCCTGGTGTATGGTGACCTTTACTACATATGTTTCCTCAAGTCTATCAGATGCTGGTTTACATTAGGTCTAGCCTAAAACTGAAATATTGCATCAGATTGTATTAATCTAAGAACAAGCGTAATCTGCTAGAGAGGAAAGGTGTAAATTCCTCCCTCTAGCGGAGCATTGGTGTAACTACACTATTTTTTGTATTCTCTGGCAAAGGCACAGCATGCGTATGTTCATTCATTTATCAAACATTTAATAAACAGAGACCGTATTCCAGGCCTGAGGCATCAGGGATTTAAAAAGCTAAGACCTGCCCTAGCTCTCGTTGGCCTGCTGACTGAATGGTTTAGGTTTTGATTCCAGTCAAGGGCAGGTAACTGTACCTTGGTTGCAGGCTCGATCCCGCCTGGCCACGGTGGTGTGGGAGGCAACCAATCAATGTTTCTCTCTCTCAGTCTCTCTCCTTCCCTTCCACTCTCTCTGAAAATCAATGGAAAAAGTCCTCAGGTGAGGATTAGCAACAAATAAAGAAATAAAATCAATTAAATAAAAAGCTCAGATCTTCAGACCTTGAAGATCTCATAATCTAGTTAAGGAAACAAAGCAATTCATATCATTACGTTGTTATGGGCTCAGTGCTGTATTAGAAGGAGGTACAATGGCTTATGGGAACCCAGAGGATAAAGAAACACTCTGGCCCAATGGGTGTTGCTCAGTGGTTGAGCGTTGACCTATGAACCAGGAGGTCACAGTCCAATTCCCAGCCAGGGCACATGCCTGAGTTGTGGGCTCGATTCCTATTGGGGGATGTGCAAGAGGCAGCCAATCAATAACTATTCCTCACCATGATGTTTCTTCCTCTCCCTTTCTCTCTGAAATCAATAAAAATATATATTTTTTTGAAAACGCTCTGCTGGGAGGCAGAGGGAGGGAGGAGGTACATGGGGAGTACACATAGGATGTGCCCGGTCAGGGTTTCCTGGGTAAACATGCAAAGGAAGGAATGTTCCTGAGAGAGGGACTAGCATGAGCAAAGGTGTCAGGATATGTTTGGAGAACTGCATGTGGTCCGTGTTGGATGGATGAGAGGAGAGTCTCAGGGGCAGGCAGGTGAGGGTCGGTCCAGTAAAGGCCTTTCACGCCTTGCTGGCGGGTTAGGCCCAATCCCATATAGAGGGGCCATGAAAGGATTTCAAGCAAGGGGGTCATGTGACCAGATTTGGACCTTAGAGAAATCACGGTATTGTCTGGTGTGGTATGGGTGACAAGCTGTTCAATCTTACTTGCCAGTGCCTTCCCTGAACAGTGAGTTTGTTATTGATGCTGCCCACCCACACTTTGGAGACTTTTTCATCTTCTTACCAAATGCTCCCTCCCACTTCTCAACATCTCTTGAAATTGGTATCTCAAGTTTCTCCTGCTATAAGCACCCTCAGCTGAGACTGTAGTGAACTCAGTTTTTGAAATCCATGTCATCCATGCTAGTCCCTCTGTGGGGCATGGGCACAGCAAGAGGGGATCCCAGGGGGCTGCTTCCCAAAGTGGTTACCTTCTGTCCCCCCTTTGTCCTTGTGGCCTCAGAGCCCCTGCATCATCTGCCCAACAGATGTCAAGATCATCATTTGATTTGCATGTGAAGCCTGAGATTTTTTCGGCCAATGGGGAAGTCCAGAAGGTAGTCAGAAGGGAGTGCACAGCTGGGGTTCAGAGGAGAGAGAGGCAGGGTGCCGGGATGCCTAGGCACTAGGGGTGGGGTCAGCAGGTGAATGACACCAGATGAGATCACCTATCATAAATACAGAGAAGAGGCCTGAACGGAGCCCTAGGCCCTGCACACTTAGGAGCCTGAGGGGGTGGGAGTGGGGAAGAACCAGCCAGGCGACTAGAAGGAGCTGCCCTCAGGGAGCAAGAAGGCTCACGCTGTTGCCTCTCGTTGAAGGACTGACCCTTTCTCAGGAAAGGCAGGCACTGGACTCCGAGGGATCCGGATTCGCATCTCAGTCACATAATAAGTACTAAACGAGTCTGCACTTCATATATGCCGCCGGGTCCAGTATAGGACCTGGAGGGCATCTGCTGAGCAATCACTGGTTGCACACTGGACATATGGTGAGCGCCATGGAATTTATAAGAAAGGCAAACACAGGCCCTGGTCTCCGGCTGCTCCCAGTCCAGGAAGAGGGAGCCGTTCCAGAAGCAGATGATCCTCCATGACATCACAAGGTGACACATTCCTTACTGCAAGTGTGAGTCATGCACTAAGAGAACAGCGAGGAGGAGGAGGAGGAGGAGGAGGAGGAGGAGGAGGAGGAGAAGGAGGGGAAGGAGGAGGAGGAGGGGGAGTCACTCATCCACCCTGCAATGCTGGCTCAGAAGTGATGCATTTTTTCTCACTTGTCTTTTCAATGCCATCCTGCCCAAGGAAATCTCCACTCTCCTGAGCACCACCAGCCAATCTGTATGACAATATGTAATTTGTTTTTTTTCTTTTGGAGAAAAGAAGTGAAGAAAAACAAAACAAAACAAAACAAAACACCTCCTCAGGGTAGAATTGTGGTCCTTACTTTTTCAAAAATGAAGTGAAGAGTTACCATCCTGAGTGAAACCGAGTCTCTAATCGCCTATTAGCCCAAATCAACAGCTGCTGCTGAAACTATCTCCTACCTTTGACTGTTACCAGATCACTCCCCACTGCAGCCCTCCCATCGCAGGCTTAGCCCCCGGAGGGGCCTGTTGCATCTGGAGAGCGGGGCTCCAGGCTCTCATGGCTTTTCCTTGGGCCATGACTTACCTGCCCCTTGGGGGTGCGAGGAGCTTTTCCTTCAGTTTAGATTGTGGAACTCCAGGAATATCAGCCCTGCATTTAACAACCATCCGTTTCTCATGAATAAGATTTTTAGCGTCCTCTTGTGCTTTTCATTTCTCCTTGTTTTCTTCCCTATGGGCTCATGGGGAGAACTAAGAATTTTATATTTTTTAAAACTAAATCATTATTGTTGAAAGTATTACATGTCCCCTTCTTTCCCCCACTGACCCCTTCTATCCCTCCTCCCTCGCCTCAAGCCTTCACCACCGTATTGTCTGTATCCAAGGCGTATGCATATATGCATACAAGTTCTTTCCCATCCATCCACCCACCCTCACCTTCGCTCTGAGACTCCACAGTCTGTTCCATGCTTCTATGTCTCTGGATCAATTTTGAAGAAGTAAGAATTTTAGAAATAAAATTCGCAACTAAAGAGGTCCTTCCTGAGTGTATGATAAACTCTTGCACTGGAAGTTCCACAGAGGCAGATTGCAAAGCTGTTTGGAACTCTGACAAGTGCGGAAATGCTAACCTTACTCTGCAAACTTAAGAGTTCCTGCAGCTCTGCCTAAAGACAGGAGGAGGGATTGGGGGCCAGATGAATATTGGGATCAGTGTGTCCTCCAATCCTAAAGTGACTGGAACCCCTGATGGCTGGCAGGGATGATGGTGAATGTATCTGGGACAGGGCAGCTCTAGTGGAGAGGGATGAGGGTAGCATAGGCAAGGGTTGAGTATTGTCAGCTGGGTCCAAGGAGGAAACTTTTTCTTTTTCAAAAAACTTTAATTTAATTTTATTTTTTATTTCAGAGAGGAAAGGAGAGTGAGAGAGAAATATATCAGTGATGAGAGAATCATTGAGATCGAGTCTGCAACTCAGGCATGTGCCCTTGACTGGAATTGAACCTGGGACCCTTCAGTTCACAGGTCGATGCTCTATTTTCTAAGCCAAATCGCTACGGCAGGAGGAAACTTTTTCAACCACAACACGCATATACCCTGAAATCAGTGTTTTCTCTTCAGAAGACAAAACAGAACAAAACAAACATTCTGAAAATTTTTTCAAAAAAAAACTTGAGGAATGCATATACCCGATTTTAAAATGGAAAAAAAAAAAAAGAAAATGTAGAAAACACTTGGCTTTTCTCTTGAAAAAAATACTAAAGGTTTATTTTCTAAGAAGGGTAGATAATGCCCTGGCCAGTGTTCTCAGTGGTTATAGTGTTGACCTGCCCACAGAAGGGTTACAGGTTTGATTCCTGGTCAAGGGCACATACCTGGGTTGCAGGTTCACTCCCTGCCAATGGTTGGGGCGGGGGCGGGTACAGGAGGCAACCAGTAGATGTGTTTTTCTCCTTCTCCCTCCCTTCCACTCTCTCTGAAAAATGAGTGGAAAAATACCCTCAGGTGAAGATTAATAAAACAAAATAACAAAGGATGTATATTATTTAAATAATTATCCTTCAAAGCTACCCCTGTGCTTTAACCTTTAACTAAAAGGACTGAGTGCCTTTTAATGTAGGAATCCCAGTGACATTTGAATTAGAATGGACTGAAGTGAAAAACTCACATGTTGAAATCCGGACAACCAATGGGATGGCATCAGTAGGTGTGGCCATGAGAGGTGAGTAGATTCTGAGGGTGGAGCCCTCATGAGTGGGATTCGTGCCCTTATCAAAGGGACTCCAGAGAGCAGCCTTGCCTTTTCCTCAAGTGAGGACACAAGGAGAAGACAGCTCTCTAAGAAACAGGAAGTGTGCTCTCACCAGACACTGCATCTTCTTGGACTTTGCAGCCTCTATAATTGTGGAAAATAAATGTCTGCTGTTTGCAGGCCATCCGGTCTGTAGTATTCTGTCCTAGCAGCCCAGGCAAACGAAGACATGGAGCTTCTACATGATTAGATTTACAAGTAGTCCTGTCTGCCCCCTGGTTTGGCCAAGTCTCTCAACGGTGGGGACCCAATCCCAAGGGTTGGTCCTGGTTACATGCTTCTCGAACAGTCACTGCTGAAGCCTGGCTGTGCTCTGAGGGTCATCCTCCCCCACATTCTCTCCCCTCTCCCTAAGTTCCCCCAGCTCCTTACACCCAGCCTCAGGCGTGCCATGCCAGAGTTAGCTCCCAATAGGACAGTTCTTTAGCGTCATTTCTCCAGGCACTCCCACAGTGTTGGTCGGGATTGGGTAGAAGGAGGCTTCAGCATCAGACTCCCGTGTTCCTATCGCCAGTTCTCCCCTCCAATGGGCTCGAGGCCCCAGTTCACTGGTCCAGATTCTCCCGGTAAAGTTCACATCGGTGGCCTGGTCACAACTGCCCGTCTTTGAGCCTCCTTCAGGGCACCCCCCAGTTCATCTGACACATTCTGGTAACTGAATCTCAAAGAGACTAGATCAATACTGTTCAGTATGAACTGTTCTTGTGGGGCATTATTTGCTGTGTAAGCACAAGTTCCTATTAAACTGAGTGAAACAGGAAGGTTGGGCAGGAGTTGGCTCTCTGCTTCCAGTGAGTGTGTGTGTGTGTGTGTGTGTGTGTGTGTGTGTGTGTGTGTGTGTGTGTGTTGTGGGGAGATGAGCCGGCTATGAAGACCAGGCCCTCAGAGCATATGCTTCTGAGATCCAGGCTCTTCTTTCTTACAGTTTACAAAGAGCATCTAGAGTAGGACCAATACAAATGTCTTAAAGACAGATTCTGGGTGACAGGGAAATTTTATACCCTCTTGCTAATTTGCCATCAACAGAGTCTATCATCAAAAACTCGTGAACTTACGGCCAATTTGAGGAGAGGCTTTGCACTGCCAATGGCACCTGCATAGACCATTTTTGTAAGTTCTGACAGCCACCTAACAGGCCAGATAGAACTCAACTGTAGGTATGTCAGGAAGCTACAGCAGTGTCTGCTAAGAGCCCTGGGAATTGAGAGGAGACAGACAGAGAGAGAGAGAGAGAGAGAGAGAGAAGCTAATTTGGCACACCACTTAGTAATGTTGAGGATACCATACCTTTAGGGAATAAAATGCTGTGGCTCTTTCTGTGGAAGAGTTGATCACCTTCTAGGGAAAAGCAAGAGAACACATTCCTAGAAATCTTTAATAGATCTTACTCATTTGTGGAATATAATGAACAACATAAACTGATGAACAAAAATAGAACCAGAGACATAGAAGCATCAAACAAACTGTCCAACCTATGACGGAAGGGCGGGGAGGGGGCAGAGGGGAGGGAGTAAGAGATCAACCAAAGGACTTGTATGCATAGGTATGAGCATAACCCATGGACACAGACAGTAGGAGGGTGAGGGCATGTGTCGGGGGGTGAGGGCGTCCGGGGAGAGGTCAATGGGTGGGGGAGGGGGGAAGGAGACTCATATAATACTTTAAACAATAAAGAATTAAAAAAATTTTTTGAAAGAATTAAAACAACAAACTCCGTTCAGGGCCTCTGGGCATGACCTTCAGCTGCCCTGGTGACTAGTGTGTGACCAACCTTTGGAGGGATATACACGCCCTCCCAGATGGTCTCTCTCACAAGAACAACCTGCTTCTTGGAATCAAGGAAGAGTTTGCACTTAGTGGTCTGGGCATTTGGGTTGAGAGATGAGATGACAGCAGCTGGCACCCCTTCTGTCTGGTCCAGAGCTGGGGTGGAAACAGTAGCTCCAGGCTTTACCATTCACCAGGTGTTATAGACCCAGGAAAGGAGGCACAGACATGTCCCAGGAGAGTGTGGCTACTGACCTGGAGAGATGGATGCCTTGTTGTGGTGAAGAATCACCTGAAAAGGTAAAAACAAGTTTAAGTCAGGGTGGGTGGGCATAGGGACTGGGGCTTCTAACCCAAGCCCAGTATTGGATTAGAAGTGGTTGGCCATCTCCTGAGAGAGCAAGGGAGGTACTTTTTGCAAGAAGTGAATGCCTGGCAGGCATGGCTCAGTGGTTGAGCATCAGCTGATAACCAGGAAGTTACGGTTTGATTCTGGGTCAGGGCACATTCCCTGGTTGTGGGCTCGATCCCCAGTAGGGGCCGTGCATGATTCTCTCTCATCACTGATATTTCTGTCTCTCTTTCTCCCTCTCCCTTCCTCTCTGAAAGCAATAAAAATATATTAAAACAAAAAAACGCAGTGAAGTCCCCCAGGTTTCTACAGGGCTATGAGAAAAGTCACTTTTAATGATGTTAATTACAACAACAGAGACTTCATTCCTCAGGAGAGCGTTTCATCTTCAAAGGGGCTCCAGGATGGATCATGAACCTGACATGAAAGTCTGCAGTTTCAGAGCTGCAGGGAGAGGGGCCCAGGTGGTGTGGGCTGCGGGGCCTTGGAAAGCCAGTGCCCAAGGAGTAGGTGGGGAGCAGGTCAAGGCAAGGCTGTGTGCCCAGAAACTGGCCCTTGCCTCCCTGATATTGAAGACATGGCGGTAGCGGGGGAGAGGGGAGGGTCAGCCTCAGTCCAGTTCTCCCAAGCCCTGACCCCCTATGGCAGCGTTGCCAGATAAACACAGGACGCCCAGTTACATCTGAATCTCAGATAAAGAATAAACACTTGCATCCACTGCACTTCTCTCTCTCTCTCTCTCTCTCTCTCTCTCTCTCTCACACACACACACACACACACACACACACACACACACGGCTCATGTGCTCCTACAGATAGACTTCTACCTGAGAGGTCAGCAAGCCAGGGCGTGTTCCCCCAGGGCCACAGGGAACCAGCATTCTCCAGACCTGCCCAGACCCGGCCTCTTTCCCACCCTCCCGTGGGAATCAGGGGAAGTCCTCCGGACAGCTGTTGAGGGGTGGGAACTCACAGTGTCCATCCTTCTCACCCCCTTCACTGGCCTTGGATTGGGGATGGGACAGCTCCAGGAATGAAATGCCTAACGTTTTCCCTTTCCTCCCTGCCCGTCTTTTCGTCTTCACGCCCTGACATCCACCCCACCACCCGTGGGAATCCCTACCCCCACCACTCTGAACCGCTGGAATAAAAATTCCTCTGTGACAAAACCCAGAAAGGAAGGGTAAGAAAGGGTCGCTGTGCCGAGAGGCGCTTCCTGCCTGGGCGGTGGAATCTGGGCGGCCAGGACGGGTCTGGGCCTGAACGAGCAATGCGGCTGGTTTCCTGGCTGGGCGGGAAGGGGAGACAAGCTGGCACTTGCCACTGCACAGAATAGCAACTGGGAGGTGGGGATCCAGCTCTGAACCAGAGCGAAACTCCCGGGGCCTCCAGCCATTGACTCACTCGCCGCCCAGTTTCCCAGGCCCCTGAAGCTTCAGATCCAGCCCCTGGCTCAGTCAGGGTCAAGGACAGAGCTGCTACTTTCTTCACGCCCCCAGGACAGACAGATGGTCACACACATCCTGGGATATGACTGTTCATCAGGCTGTGAGCAAGTGAGGCCCATGGGGCGGGGTCCTGTCAACCGAGTGGATCTTAGTAGAAATCTTGACTCATTTTAGAGGCCTCGTGGCTGGTGCTCTATTTCCCCCAAGTCCCCCTTCCCTGGCTCTATTTTCCCACGTCCTGTCCTTCCATTTCTAGTTCTGCGGCAGCCTTGCCGGATGCTGCGAATAATGTTTTGTAAATAATGAACAGAGAGAGGTCTGAAGCCACCAGGCTGCCCCAGGGGACTCAGTGGGCCAGGCACCTGGGCAGGGTCTTCTTTGGATTTGAAAAGCTACCGCTAGCAGCTCAACGCTAAGCAGATGTCGCTGTGCCAGGGGAGGGACAGGTGGTGTGTGGGCTGCCTCAGTCTTTCATTCTTGGGTCTGAACAAAATAGGAGTCCCGGAGAGTGGGATCAGAAGTTTCCCAGGGGGGTTTAAAGACAGGTGGGGCCTCAGCCAGGATGCAGGTAACAGGTGGGGTCAGTTCAGGGTTGGAGAATGGTGTAAGGCTCTGATGCAGCCCTGTTTCTACTCTGAGTCCATCTTTCTTGTCAGTCATTTTCTCTATTTCAGAGTTCAGAGGTTTGAACTTGAACCTGAGTGTTGCCACTTCCCATGTGACCTGTATCCTCCACAAGCCTGTTTCCTCAAGTGCAGAATATACATGCTAATAATGAACCTATGTAGGTATGTATTCAGTCACTATGTGTTGGACACCAATTGTGTGCCGGGCCCCGTGTGCGGCAAGTACGGGGAACACAGAGGAAATGTGATGACGTCCCCATCCTTCAGGACAGCAGCTCCTGTGGGATGTTTCATATGGCACATGTAAATCGGAAATTTTTAAAAAAATATTGTTGCAAGCATATAAAAAGTGGGGAGATTTTACCTAAATATCTAGATTTCCCAGCGGCAAAACTGGCCCTGTGTTTCTGTACAGCCAGATCTTAGAAGCTGCTTCCTCTAAAGGGAAGCAAGCTGCCCAGCCAGCGTGGCTCAGTGGTTGGGCAGGCGTTGACCTATGAACCAGGAGGTCAAGGTTCGATTCCTGGTCAGGGCACATGCCCAGGTTGTGGGCTTGATCCCCAGTAGGGGGCGTGCAGGAGGCAGCCGATCAATTACTCTCTCTCATCTTTGATGTTTTTACCTCTCTCACCTGCTCCCTTCCTCTCTGAAATCAATGGAAACATATTTTTAAATTAAAAAGATAAAGGGTACAAGAGGAGGCAATATGTTTTATGAGGGCAGGGATGTTGTTTGGCATATACTGAGTGTGCAAAAAATATTTACTAAATGATGAATGAAGGACTGATGTTTGTGTCTCATGCAAGGCGGGCCCAGTACCGGGCCTGAGCCTGTCTTAGAAAAGACCTCAACCCGTTTAGCTCCTGACTCTGGGGTTCTGCCTGCCAGGGGTCACACGAGGTCAGCACTGAACTCCTACACCTGTATGTGCATCTTCCCTTCCTTCCTTGATGGGGGTGACCCTCCATGGCGGTTAGGCTTCGGCGTAGTGCAGACTAAGGGCGGTTCAGGCTGGAGGAATTTGGGTGTGGTTTGGACAGGCATGGCTTTTGAATGACTGTTTAAATGCTATACAACTCCAGTTTTTGGTGCTGTGGAGAAATCCGTGTGGGAGGGAGTCTGTCGTGTGAAAATGAGTGTGCCTGTCCCAAGCCACTCAGGAGAGTGGACATCCCTATGGACACCATCCTTACCTTTTCTGCAGAGCCACAGGTCACTCACTGGCCAGGAGGCTAGACTGGCTTGGAGCCTGGTATGTGGACCATGTTAAGAGAAAGTTCCCACAGGAGAGGGGTGGAGGGCTGGGAGCTAGGGCTGCTACTTGGTCAAAGAACCTGTCATTTATATGCTCCCCTGCCTGCTCACTAGTTGGCCACAACTCCTCAAAGAAATTGTACATTGGGCTCTGGGATCTGCACTTGGACCTTGCCCCTAATCCAATCGACAGAAATGAAGCGCTTCATAGCCTTCCTGCCCCAAGAGTAAATACACAGTAACTCATTTCTGAATTCTTCAAGCTCTTATGAAGGGAATGCTGGGTGCCCAGAACGGTGTCAGATCCCTGCCTAAAGGTGGGAGGGCACAGCATCGAAGACAAATAACTTTTGCTGAGACCTGTTACTGTCGTATTTATTTCATGTAATTCTCTTGACAGTCCTGTGAAATAGGCAGTGTCCTCAAGCATGAGATGAGGAAACAGGTCCAGCTAGCTCATTCGTACAACTAGCAACTGAATGAAGGGTAATTTAAGATAAGTTTTTTTAAAATATGTTTTTATTAACTTTTAGAAAGAGAGAGAGGAAGGGAGAGGGATAGAGACATAGAAGCATTGATGAGAGAGAGACATCATTAACCAGCTGCCTCCTGCACACCCGCTTCCGGGGATCCAGCTTACAGCCCCAGATATGCCCTGACTGGGAATTGAACCAATGACCTTTTGGTTTCTGGGTCGACACTCAACTGCTGAGCCACATCAGCCGGGCTTAAGACAAGTTTTGATTCATTCCAAAGTGCAGGTTGTTTTGGGGAAGACATCAGTGCTGCCTCTAGAATTTAATCATAGATCTAGGACTGGTTACAGTTAGAAGGTGATTTCGGAATGTACTCAGCTCCTTGGGCTCAGATAACTACAGGGACAAGCTGTGCTGTCACGGACACTCAGGTCTCTTGACTCCCAAGTGCTCTTTCTTTAAAAAAAAAAAAGCAATGATAATATTTTTCTTAAATATTATGCATATCTGCTTTAAAAATCAAATAGCAGTGAAAGCTTTATAACCAAAACATCAGCCCTCTCCACACTCTATATCTGTTGAAATATTTCATCTCTTAATGTTTTTGTTGAAATATCTCATCCCTTCTTAACTCCCTTCCCATGCTTTTTCTCCTGTCTTAACTATGTGAGTCAAGGTAATCTTTTGAAGATTCCTTCATTATCATTATACTGGAATGGACTAGGGAAGGAGAAGAGAGAAAACATTTGGTCAGTTAGTCTTACTGAACAGAAGTGCAGTTTCTTACCACACTGCCCTCCCCTACCCCCGCCCCAAATTCCATATACCAAGGTAACTCATTTTTCTGAAGGCAGCTCATTGTCCAGTGCTCACAGAGCTTACCCTGAGCCTAGCCCTGTGCCAGGAACTCCCGGCTTACAAGATCCTGGCTGGCCTGTGCGTTGCTGCCTTAAGGACTTGACCGAGGCCAGGAGAAGAATTCACACAAAGACACAAAGAGCAGATAACTCTAGGAGTGATCTCCTCGGTCGGCAAAGCACTTGACCGATGCCAGAGAGCTTTTATGGCCACGATCCCACTTCGCAGCAGCCTGCAACTACTGGGTAGGTTGGTTGGTGCTGACCATGAAGTCAAAATCAGAACACTTATCTGTCCCAACAGGGCAGCATAGTCGACATCAGAATTGTGACGTCTCACATGCATGACAGTTGTAGTGTCTTATTGAGCTCCTTTGCCTGTGGGGCCAGTGGAACCTTCCTTTGCCAGGGGAGATGGAAGTGGAGCCTCAGATGGGAGGACATCTCGGGGTGCGCGGCTTTCTTCCAAGTGATTTACTGGGTCTAGTTTTTCCTCTACCTCCTCCCACTTAGATCCAAGTTTGGAATAAAGAAAGCTGCTTCTTTGAGAACATTTGCCAGTGCGCAGCTTGGCTTAAGACTAGAAGTTGACGGGTGTGGGGGCGATCTGGCTGCGACATCTGTCACCCCATTGATATCGCCAGGGTTGATTCAGCTGATCTGGCTGGCTAGGCGGGTGTCCCCCTCCTCCCTCACTGATCCATGTGGGTCCCTCCCGAAGCTGCGCGTTCGGTTGAAGAGGACGACCTTCCCCGCAGAGGAGAGAGAGGACCGGTCTTCGGTCAAGGGTACACGAGTAGCTGCGCTCCCCTGCTAGAACCTCCAAACAAGCTCTCAAGAATAGAGGCTGAAGCTCTAGCCGGTTTGGATAGAGCTGTCGGCCTGTGGACTGAAGGATCCTGGGTTCAATTCCAATCAAGAGCACATGCCCAGGGTTGCAGGCTCAATCACCAGTAGGGGCCGTGCAGGAGGCAGCTGATCAATGATTCTGTCTCATCCTTGATGTTTCTATCTCCCTCTACCTTCCCCTTTGAAATCAATAAAAATACATATATTTAAAAAAAAATAGAGGCTGAATACCTAGTGGGGAATTCTCCTAAAGTGCCGAACCGAAGTCTATTACATTCTCTGAGTTGGAAAGTGAGATTTATTTATGAATTTATTTCTGGTGCAGCTTCTGCTACAGAAATAGTGATGATTCAAGGATTTGGGTTGCATTCTGGGATAGAATCTATGGAGGGTACGGGGGCAGAGGAAGGGGCAACAACCAGTGTGCATTGAAGTTTAGGCTAGGCAATGTGTCGGCTCAGCTGTACCTTGGCGCCTTGAAGCAGATGAGTGGAGCCAGAGAGAAACCAAGATGGAGGAAGGATGTGGGGTAGACCAGAGAGTATTTGCTATCACTGATTCCAGCGACCTTAAGTTCTCCTCTGTACTGAGCCACTGAGAGTCTCCCCAGTTGCCATGCCCTCCGCTCTACTAAGAAGAGTGGGATTTGGACCACATGACTTTACTGTCACATGATTGACATTGTAGAGGCTAAAGCCTCTGAGTGATGAAGGAGACCCCTCCTCACCAAGTCAGAACTGCCTGGGGACAGGAGAGAGGAATTCCCCATTCCCTGTAGGTGTGAATCAGAGCCCCATGTGCTGAAACATACATCCCACTGCCTGAAACTCACACTCAGAAGTGAGTCAGCATTGCCCCATCTGATGGACAGACATGGAGACATCCCAGGCTCAAGCCACACTGCAGACATCTGAATCCTAAGAGAATTCTTTGAGAACATAAAAGAACTGATTTCTCCCGAGCCTTGGAGAGGTTCATTCCCTGGACCAAGCCAGATCTCACCATTCAAAGAGTCAGGAAGTTCCTTTTGATCTCTACCTTAGTTTCTCCTGCTTTCTCCCTTTTCATTGACCCTTCTGTAGAGTGACACAAGTCTTGGGACTTAGTTTTGTTCCATACAGTATCAAAAATGCTTACATACATGGTGATTAAAAAACACACAAAACAGCCAGTGCAATTCTAATCAGAATAGACTCTGGTGGGGAGGGCTGAGCCAGGTCCAAGTGGAAATAGCCCTGAGTTTGGGTTCTAGTCTTGGCTCTGTAGCTAATTTGCTCTCTGACCTTGACTTCTCTGGCCTCAGTTTTCTCACCTATAAAAAGGGGGGATTTGGATTAGAGGTTGCAACCTCATATGCCTACAGGGTCAGGCAATTAAAGTAAACGAGTGAACTCGATAGGGTAGGGTTGTGCCAACTGTAATGTGTAGGCCCCTCTACATGGGCAGCCATTGCCAGGGGGAACTGCGGGCCCAAGGTGTTGAGAGCATTTGATTCTTCAAGAGCTGCCGAGAATCCAGATGCTTACGTGAAGTCTCCCCGTGTGTAAAAGACTGTGTACGTCAAACAAACATCTCTAAGTCAGTTTCACCCACAGACGAGAGGATTGGAAGGGCTCCCCCAGCTTGAATTTGATTCTAAAATATGAGTCTTCTAAAGGTCTTAAGAAATCACCTTAGCTCTGGAGATTTCAGATAGTGCAAAAGTGAATGCCTGCATGTGAGCTTATACTTTTACTAGAGGCCCGAAAATGAAATTCGTGCAAGAAAGAGTAGGCCTTCCTTCCCCTGGCTGCCGGCACCAGCTTCCCTCTGGCACCAGGGACCTGGGCTTCTTCCCTGGCTTGGTCTGGAAGGTCCTATGGAAGGACATCTGGTCTAATTAGCATATTACACTTTTATTAAACTTTTATGCCATTGGGCTTTTTAATTTATTTTGTTTTGTTAGGCCTCACCCGAGGATATTTTCCCATTGATTTTTAGAGATGGTGGAAGGGAGGGGGAGAAAAAGAGAGCTGACAGTGACACATTTATTGGTTGCCTCATGCACACACCCCAACCAGGGCCGAGGTTTGAGCTTGCAACTGAGGTACGTGCTCTTGACCAGAATAGAACTGGGACCCTTCAGTCCACAGGCTGATGCTTTATCTACTGAACCAAACCTCGACCAGGGTGCAATTGGGCATTTATCTCCCCTTAAATGACACCCTCCTGGTGGTCCCCTCTGATCCTTACACACACCTGCAGTGGACTGTTTGCTTGGTCTCTGGAACTTAGCCTTGGGCTATAAGGAAGATGCTGCTTATCCAGTGAGCTCATCAGCCATAAAGATCTGGTTGTGCTGATGTGATAGCCCTTCCCCTGAATGAAGGCAGAGTCGGTCACACGCAGTGACTGAGGCAGCGGCTGGCTGGGTCAGGCCTGGGGCTTCCTGCCTTCCTAGGCTTTTGTTGGCGATGTCCCTAAGCTTAATTGGGACTGGCGATCAAGTCCACGTTATTACGTATCTGGAGCCCTCCAATGTACCTGCATTAGTTTGCTAGATCTACTGCACCAATGTACCAGAGACCGGGCGGCTTAAACAACAGAAACTTACTGTCTCCCAGTTCCTGAGGCCAGAAGTTCAAAATCAAAGTGTCTGTAAGGTTGGTTCCTTCTGAGGGCTTTGAGGGAAGGATCTGTTCCAGGCCTCTCCTTGGCTTGTAGATGCTATCTTCTCCCTGTGCCTGTCTCTATGTCCAAATTTCCCTTTTTTTTTATAAGGATCAGTCGTGTCTGAGCAGAATCCACCCTAAGGACCCCATTTTAACTTGATTAGCTCTGAAGGACTCTAACTCCAAGTAAAGTCACATTCTGAGGTACTGGAGGTTAAGGGACTTCAGCAATTGAATTTAGGGGGACACCATTCAACCATAATACTCCTTCTCCGTGGTCTCTCACTCAGTGCTTTAAACTCCAACACTTAAGTACTCTGCTTATGCCCATTCTTACTGATGACAGCTCAGTGCAGCTGGGGTCTCATGCACTGGTGCACAGCTCACTGTAAGCGCGTATTCTGTCTGGACTGGCGTTTTCTCATCAAATGCCTGTTATGGGATATATGGGCCTTGAATTTCAGGCAATAACCGGAGATGACATCTTGTTCTGTGAGGCACTGCCTGCATGGCACTTTTTATCCTTATACCCTGATAAAAATGGCAGGTATTTATATAGCGCTTGATGAGTGCCAACAACTGTTCCAATCACTTTATATTAAGTAACTTACTGAATCCCCACAATACCCTTTGAGCAGGGAGCTGTGATTTACCTTGTTCTAGCTCAGATAAAAAATTGGGGTCCAGATAGCTTAGGAATTTTCCCAAGTCTGTAGTTAGGAAGGAGTTGGGGCTTGAATCCCAGTACTTTGAAATGAGATAAACAATTGGGGTGCAAATCTCCAGAGGCCATGCTTTTCATCTTTACCAGGGAATGACTGAATAGATGAGGAAACTGAAACGCAGCAACTCAGCCAGGGTCACTCAGGGAAGAGGCGGAGTCAAGGCGGAATGCTTACTCTGCTCTGGAAGCCACAGGGCTTCCCCCAGAAGTGACCAGAGTCCCTTCCCCATATCCTGCTTTCACAGGCCCACGTGTAGCCGGGCCACCCCGAAGCGCTAACCCTTTACCTGGGGTTAACAGTCTCCACACAGCAGAGTAATCAATGGGCATGAAGGCGGGGTGGCACCCTCTAGACTTAGATCTGACCTCCCCGTCTTTTCCAGTTCGCTCATCACCAGCCCCCTGGGCACAAGGTGTGAGTCTGAATCTGCATATTTTCTCAGGGGTTGCGGGGTTGGGGGGTGGGGGGAGGGGGTAAGAAGCGGGGCGGGGCACAGAGGTTCATATTTCTCGCAACCCGCCAATCCTGAGCGCAGGGGGCGTGGCCACACCTGGGAGGCGTGGCCTGGTGGCGGTGGTGGCTGCGGCGACTGGGGTGAGGCGCTGACGTGAGCTGGGCGCACCTGGGCGGAGCAGGTGAGCGCCTGTGCGGGACGGTGAGCGGAGCCCGCACTCCCTACCTGCGCAGAGCCAGGTGTTACCTGCCCAACCTGTCGAGGAGCGCAGCTGGGGACATGGTTCGGAGGGACGTCCGCTTCTGGTAGCCGGATCGAGGAAAGGTGCGGACGCCAGCTTCTGCAGGCTCATCTGGGGGTGCTGGTGGTTGGGAGGGACACGCCCGCTGGGGGAGAAAGGTCCGCTCCTGAGTGTGTGGGGTTAGGAAAACTTGGGGACATCTGTCTTTTTTTGGAGGGGACACCCTGTGGGGTTGACTGTCGCCCTTCTCCAGGTAGCTTTTGAGGTGCCCCAGCCCCGCAGTGCTGGGCCCTCCCGACTCCGTCGACTCCCTTTCCCTCCCCGCCCAACCCGCTCTGGGCTCGTACCACCCACCGTCGGATGGAGCTAAGGAGCCTCCACCCTTCGCAGGCTCGCTGGGCCGCCAAGAGGGGAATTCCCAGGCCCGCGGGCCTTTTGGTGCTGGTGGGTGTTTGGGGACATTGGGGGTGGGCGAGGCCAAGAGCGTCAGCCAGTTTGTTTTCTTTCCCTGAACTTGTGTAGCACAGCCCGGCCCCCACCCTGGGAGACACCAGTGGATTTCCAAGTGGACGAGCTAGGTGCTGGGAGGGTGGCGCCGGGCGTGGCTGCTGGGGGTGAGGCCTCTTCCCGCCGGGGCTGGAGGGCTGGGGGTGTGGGGAAATGTGGGAAGTCTCCCCCGCCTGGCTGGAAGGGCGGCCTGAGGTGCCACACTTCACAGGGAGCCTGCGTGGCGGTAAAGGGTCATCCCTGCCTCAGCCCTGCGCTTGATGGATGTCAAACGTGGAAGCCCGGGAAGGGAGAGGGAGAAGGCGCTCGAGTCCGCTGGTGAAGGCCAGGAGGGAGCCAGGATAGTCCTTTAGGGTTAAACATATGCCTGACGCATGCGGTCAGCAGCAACGGGTACCCTGCACTTCCCCCTCGCCGGCCCCCAAATTCAGTCCAGCAGAGAAGGGCGGCACGGGAATTATGGCTATCGCCCCAGAATTTACCCCTGAGCAGGGCTGAACTAGAGGGAGGACTGACTGGGAACCTGGAAGTTGGCATCTCAGTTCCCTCTGGGAGGCAGGGGAAAAAACAGGACCCCCACTGAGGCCTGTCTGCAGGAAACAGCGGTGTGTTTTATTCTGCAGAAAACCTTTGACAGCCAATCTCAGCTTTGGGGTAAGCCGTGCCCCTCGGATACTTGTCTGGGCAGGAGCCGCAGAGGTGGCAGTGGGGTGTTTATTATAGAGGACCTGTCCCCTGGGATGGGGGTGTGAGAGAGCATGGTTAGTGCCTGGGGGAGGTTGGAAATGTGCCTGCTCAATGCCCAGTATGAAGGGAGGGGACAGGTTAGCATCTTTACTCTTTGCCTGGTTAAATACATGTTGGAGACACAGGCCTTGAATTTCGCTGTGATGGCAGCTAGAGATACCAGGGCTGAGGTCAACTAGGCCAAGGCTGTTCTGTGGGCTTTGGAATTTGGGTGGTGAGGGTGTCTGGAAAGAGAACTCTGATTTAGGTGTGTTTGAAGGGGGGTGTCATGCAGTCTCCTCCCGGCCACTTCATTGGCCGTTCACGCTGTTGGCATCTTTGTTGGTGTTTTTGGTGTACTCTCCCAGGGTGTAGAAGAAGGGAGAGATTTGGATGACGGGGTGCAGTGGCAGGACTTGGTACAGCACACTGATTCAGGAGTGCTGGATCCAGGCCCCAGATCAAGCACTTCCCTTTTCTGTGTCTCAGTTAACCCAGCTACAAATGGGGATGAGAATAATACCACTTCCAGATCACGAGGATGGAATCAGACACATTAGGTAAAAATACATGTAAAAACTTGTAAAGCCTGTGTAGATATAAAGGGTTGTTGTTACCATGGTCTCATCAGTTGAAGGCCATCATCTTCTATACCAGTGGTTCCCAACGTGGGGCACATGCCCCATGGGGGGAGGGGCAATTTGATTTTTAAGGGGGGGGGCAATTTGAGAATGAGTTATTAACAGTGAATTTTTGGCATCTCTTATGGTTCTAGGGGCCTCAGATACATTATATAAATATTTGTTGTGACATATTTATGTATTTCATTCTCTATTATGTTTTAAAACTTTATTTGCTACTTTTTCATATCACTTCATATTATTATTTTTTAACAGTTTCTTCCTCAGTACTTCACTTGTCCTTTTGTTCTTTTATTTTTCTCTTTCATGGATGCCATGTTCTTTGGAAGCTTGTTTAGACCAAGTTAATGGCCTTTTAGGCTTCCTCCACGGGAATAGGAGAATAGGAGTTCACTTTTTGAATAATAAGAATTATGTGTCATGGGGGGGGGGTGCATCAGGATTTTAGAGATGCTTAGGTGGGGCATGGCAAAAAAAAAAAAAAGGTTGGGAACCACTGTTCTATACCTTTTAGTGGCCAAGAAATGTCTTAGCTTCTTGTGGTTAAAAAAAAATACTACTTGTAGTTTCAAAAAAAAAAATTATAAATTGAAACATGTCATTGCAGGAAAAGATGAATCATATAAAAAGTATATAGGCAAGTATAAAATTCACTCATGATCCTATCACCAGGTAACCATTGCGAATGTCTTGTTGCATTGGTGTATTCTTTCATTCCCTTTTTAAAATTCTGTGTGTGCGCATATTACAGATCCACATGCATGTTTGTTATAAGATGGAGACTCTACTGGGCAGCAATATTATATGCTGCGTTTTCTCCCTTAACTTCATATTGTAAACCTTTTCCTGAATCCAATAAAAATTATTCAGATGCCCGTTGTTAATAGCTGCTTAATACTGCAGCCTGTGAACATGTAATTAGCCATTCTCCTCTGTTATTTGGTTGCTTCCATGTGCCCCCCTCTCTGCCTGGTTTTAGAATCTTAGTTACTGGATGGCAGATGGGGGAGATCTTGGCTGACTTCCAGAAGGTGGAGGAGGCAGGCTGGGGCGGGTTGCTCTTGGGTACGGCCATCTCGGGAGAACGCTGAGAACCAGAGCTCTAGATCTTAATCATCGGTCTCTATGGGTGGCTGCTTCTCCTTCCCCATCACTATGTGCAGTTCCTTGTGTTAGTCTGGTTGCCTTAATTTTTTCTTCATGGGCTGTGGATCAACTAGAATAAACACTTTTCTTCAAAGTCCGTGATCCATCAACAGGTCCATTTCATGTGTCAGGCCCAGACACAGGACTTGGATGCATTGCAATATAAATTCTCAAAAGCCCCTCGCTAGGTTGCCTGGTTGGCTGCCCATTTTTCTATTCTTTTCAGCCTTCCCTTGCCCCTCCCCCTCCCAGTGGGCTAGGACTGAGGGGAAGGTAGAACTTGCCCTTGGGAGAATGTTTCCTCCTCCTTATAAGGTAATGGTCTCCAGGCTTTGATGGCTTGTATTGCTGCCCTGCAAAACAACCTAATCCAAAGCCAAGACCAGGGGCGTGGGGGGTGGGGGGTACTTGAATTCTGCATGCCAACCAACCTCACTCACATACCCACTGAGCTGTGCTCCCCAGGGGAAAGGTTTCAGTTGCAGGAGATGGTAATTGGGTCAGAAGGCTCAGGTAAGAGCAGGTCTTGCCTTGCTCTTAAAGTGCCAGAGCTGAGCTGGCTTTGGGTTTTCCCCATTGGATGGAAGTCTAGCTGGGGGGAGAAGTGGAGTTAGGGCCCAGACCCTCAGCTGAGCGCCCCTGAATGGGAGCCTTTCACTGACTCAACTGATTTGGTTTCTGAACTGTGATCCAGGTAGGGGTCTTTCTGGGTATGAAGGTGACTTATTTGTCTTCCTTTCCTGAGGTCTTTATGCGGCTTGAGCAGTTCTAATGTGGATTTCTTCAGGAAGGAGTGATGAAAACATTGAGCTTTAGCGCTTAGTAGCTGGCATAGTGCTTGACACTCAGTAGCTGGTGACCAACTATTTGTTGAATGAACGTTATTTTTTAGGTGTTTCTTCTCACCTTCAGTGAAAACAAAGTGAAATAAGAACACTGAAAAATAAATAATAAAAATCTAAGCACAACATTCCAGGCAAACAGTTCTTCAGTGACCAGCTTTTCCTTTGGGCACACAATCTAGGTAAACCTTTGTTTCCTGTTGTGAGTGCAGGCTGCCTCCAACGCTATCTGCTATGTCTGGGTATTTTTATGAGATTTAATTGCAGACTTTACCCAGGCTGGCTCCTGCAACCAATCAGCTCACTCCAGCCTCTGGGAAATGAGCAGCCCTAGGTAAGGAGGCCATCCTAGCAGGACAGGCTCTGTCTGTAGTGCTTTAAGCTTAGGAACAGTGGTATTTGATTATTCTAGGGTTTCTGAGCTTGAACAGACTCAGCTGCAGGGCAGGGTCCTCAGTCTCCAGCATTCCCCAGTCTTTTTCCACACCCTAGATTGTTCTGTGGATAACCAAGTCAGCCCCCGCCCCGCCTCCTTTTTTCTTTTCCCCTGTACAGAATCTTTGGGTGGCCCAGAGAAAGAACAGCCAACTCAAAGCCCAGCTCTTCAGATCTTGGTGGATATACTACTTGCTCCATGTAAGTGAGGACTTTGGAACTGGGACCTCCCATCCCCCACATGCCCCACCCCACTTCTCTCTCACCATAAAGGTGTCATTTCTTACTAACATACTCCCATTCATCTTTAGTTGTCTGTCTAAAAAGAGATATTTCAGGTTCTTGCCCACATCCTTACTGTTTCCATAACGATTTTTCTTCTGTCTCCTGAGATGAGTTTGAAAAGAATAATTTTTGCCCGGCCAGTGTGGCTCAGTAGTTTACCTATGAACCAGGAGGTCATGGTTCGATTCCTGGTTAGGGCACAATCTCCAATGGGGTAAGGGGGGGGGGAGCGTGCAGGAGGCAGCTGGTCAATAATTATCTCATCATTGATGTTTCTAGCTCTCTCTTCCTCTCTCTTAAATCAATAAAAACATATTAAAAAGAAAAGAGTAATTTTCTTCCTCTTCCAAAGCTCTTGATACTTCAGGAAGGACTGTGTTCCAGCAGAGATGACATCATCTTTTCATTTTTCTGCTTCAGGATTTAAATAGAAGAAATGTGATCTGCTTACATGATAAGTCTGATTTGGCTAGAGCATGAAGTATAAATGGCTTTGGAATAAGAATCAAAAGAACCCTTTAACCTCTTTTCTTTTCTTCCCCACCTGGCACAGTTTATTCCCATATTTGGTTTCTTTGCTGTAATCTAATGAAACTGTAGCTCTATCATAAGGGAACAGTGACTGGGAAAAGTTCCCAGCGACTGGCCTAATTCTCCTGTTCTCCCCATTTCTTCCCCCTCCCCCACCCAGATCATGGCCCTTCACCCCCGCAGAGTTCGGCTGAAGCCCTGGCTGGTGGCCCAGGTGGATAGTGGCCTGTACCCTGGGCTCATCTGGCTGCACAGGGACTCCAAGCGCTTCCAGATTCCCTGGAAACATGCCACCCGGCATAGCCCCCAACAGGAGGAGGAAAATACCATTTTCAAGGTAAAGAGCCTTACCATTTGACTTGAAACGTTTTCCATTCTCTCAGACTTTGTTGGCTTTTATGGTTTGTCCTGGTTTCTCTTTTGACACGAGGAATACCCTAAATCCAAAACGGTGATGCAGCAGTGTTTATGCTGGGGGTGCCCCGACTCTACAGGCATAGTAATGTCTCCTGTTGGGGCATGTCTATGATGGTTGAGGTCACTTATTCTTTCCCACTGGTCTAAGGTACTCAATTCACATTCCAAAGGATCCTGGGTAAAGTCGGCCAAACTCCTGTGAGTTGTTCCAAAAGCTCCCAAGAGTCAGCAATGAACTCTTCCTCTTCATTCGCTCAGGGTTCTTGCTATGAAGAAAGGTACGAGTGTCAGCAGGCTCATAGTCTGTAGGATGGGTGTAGAGGACCCTTAGCAAGTTTTTCTTTTGATATTGACATATTTTACACTATCCAGGCCACTGCTTAAAAATTAAAAGGCGATTTTATTACGTTTTCATTATATAAATATCTTTTTATAAACAAAAAGCAGCATAGGGGATATAGTCAATAATATTGTAATAACTAATATTGTATGGTATTGGGTGGGCATTACACTTATCCAGGGATAACTTTGTAAATTATATAAATGTCTAATCACTATGTTGTACACTTGAAACTAATATAATATTATACATCAACTTTAATTGAAAAATAATTAAAAATTTTAAAAATCAAAAATTACATTAAAATAAAAAAAAATTTGTTGTGATACGAGAGTAATTTTACTTAACTGAAAACAAGTTTTAATCACCTGGCATGCTACAAATGTTAAGTGAAACCAGAGTTGACTTAGCCAGAAGTAGGTGGGAACTGCTGTGGGCAGGGGTGTGATGCGGCTAGTAACTTGCAAGCCTGCACCCCATCTCCAGACCAACTTCTCGTGCTGGTCAGTCTTCCAGCTCATGAGTAACTGTTGTTACTGCACCCCCAAGACACCAAGAAGTGAATTCATCCTTTGTATCCTGACTATAAGCTGCAAGTCAGAAGTGAAATTCAGTCTCTACCGTGGGCTTGTCAAGATCTTGCTGAGACTGAACCAGGAACGGTGGGCTCACATCTCAAAGGAGAGCCATCCTGGAGATGTCTCCCACCTGACTCAGTTATGTCAGGGGTAGAGACAAGAGGCAGAGAGAAAACTGGCCCGAGAAAGTAAATGAGCACTTAATTTAAAATTAAATAATGATACAATAGGGATAGGAAAACATCTATAAACCAGCACCAACATTCGAGTTGGCATGGAGGGGGGATGGGCCTGCTCTGCCTGTCCAGCTGGTCTGAAATTGGGTTTGCTGTTGACATAGCTGTGTGGTGGCTGACCACGGAGGAAGAGGCTGGTTCCTGGAAGCCCCACTGAAAAAAGCAATCTGCGTGCTTAGGGTTTGAGGAAAAGGGGGCTGTGGGAAGCTGCTCGGTCATTTCTATTTGTGTATCTGTTTGCAGATGCTAAGGGAGAGCCTTGGAAGTCAGGAAAAAAGTGAGGTTGCTTTCATAGATCCAAAGCTCTGACTGGCCTTTGACAGGATGGTAGGATGATAGGGGTGGGGGCACTAGCATTAGTGGATGCCTGATCCATACCCTATGTCCATTTTCTCATTTAATTCTTGGCAGCCCTGTAAGGGAGTTTACTCTCATGTTGTAGATGCAGAAGCCAAGTCTCTGAGGGGCTAAGTAGCTTGCTGAAATCACACACCCAATACATGGTGGGGTCATGATTTGAACCCAGGCCTATCTTCTCCCCCATTCTCATCCTGCCCCTTCTGACTTGGAATTGGAAGACCTGTCTTCAGGTCCTGCTACCGTCGATTGCATGTGTGGTCTTGAGCAAGTCTCCTTGGGATTTAGATTCCCCTTAAGTAAAACGGGGATGAACCCAGTCTTGCTTGCCTTGCAAGGATTGTTGTGAAAACTGAATGAAAGAATATGGGAAGGGACTCATAAATTACCATAAAAATGCAGGCGTTACTTCCATTTTAGGAACAGAAATAGGGACCTGTACAGTGACCAGAATCTCAGAAGTATGACTCAGAACAGGTCTGAACAAGTGATATTTATAAATCAGTGATGGCCTTGCGGTGGGTGCTACCTTCTGCTGCATCAGTATGGATCCCCCATGTCATCTGCATGGGCCCTGGTGTGTGTGTGTGTGTGTGTGTGTGCGCGCGCGCGCACGCCTGCTGTATGAGAGAGGGTGAACACACTTTGCAGTATTTCTGAGCATTAGTAGGCACTCACTGCAGTTTCCTATTCCTCAGGCCTGGGCTGTGGAGACAGGGAAGTACCAGGAAGGGGTGGATGACCCTGACCCGGCTAAATGGAAGGCCCAGCTCCGCTGTGCTCTCAACAAGAGCAGGGAATTCAACCTGATGTATGATGGCACCAAGGAGGTGCCCATGAATCCAGTGAAGATATATCAAGTGTGTGACATCCCCCAGCCCCAGGGTTCCATCATTAACCCAGGTGAGGCCTCAGCTGCTGAGGAGAAGGTGGATCATTTGCCAAGTTCTAGTATGGACTTTTAAAGAGATAGGTGACTTGAAAATTGCCTGCCTCTTTACGTCTAAGACTGGTAAAGCAAGAAAGCCTTTCCCTAGGAAGGACCCAGAGAACAGAAGATATAAACACAGCAAAATCTTCTTGCTCATTTAGGGGGATAGGTACTAGCCTGATTGCTTAAAGCATTAGAAAGTAGAGGGAGTATAGTATAGATTTCTGCCAAAAAAAAAAAAAAAAAAAAAATAGCTTCTTGGGACTTAACACTAAGAGCAGAGGCCAGGTAGTTTAGAAGAAAGAAGATAAAACTTAGAAGGTTTGGGTTCTAAAGCTGGTTCTTGTCACTTCATTACTTGTGGGACATTGAATCAAGGCATTTGACCTAGCAAGTCTGTTTTTCAGCTGAAAAATGGGCATGGTCATCTTTCTTGCTTAGTTAAAAGGCTACTGCAAGAATCAATTGACATAATGTGTAAAAGCTCTTAAGTTCTCTTTATAAATGTTGAGGTGAGTGTCCACTTAGTTGTAGGATACTTTTACTAAGAATACCACCCCATCCTCCTATATACCCAATCCTGAACAAGAAGTGATTAAGAGCCAAATAATTTTTTTTTTTTTTTGAGAGCCAGATAATTTTGATTTGTCCTCAGTGAATCTGGTGAGGCCCTGCCAGGAGGAAAGAGTCTGTTCTCACATTAAGCTTACAAAGGAGAGAAGTTGGTGTCCTTGAGTTCTTAAAAGGGATGCTAATGGGTAGGAAGAGGGTTAGAGTACAAATTAAGAGGTTTCTGTAGAAGGGAGTAGGGTTTGCGGTTCCTTAATAGGGGAGGGGAAGAGAGCTTACATCAGGACTCTGTGGGAAGAGTTGGCACCAGGGATCAACATACCTTCAGCTCCCACTCTTTATTTTTAAAAAAATATATTTTTATTGATTTTTTTACAGAGAGGAAGAGAGAGGGAAAGAGAGTTAGAAACATCGATGAGAGAAACATTGATCGGCTGCCTCCTGCACACCTCCCACTGGGAATGTGCCCGCAACCCACGTACATGCCTTTGACCGGAATCGAACCTGGGACCGTTCAGTCCGCAGGCCGACGCTCTATCCACTGAGCCAAACCGGTTACGGCTCTCCCACTCTTCTTGATTAGGGCATTGAGGGTGCACATTGAACCCTAAGACCCTCTGTGCTAGCTGTCCTAGCCTGTGCAGTGGATCAGCTGCAACAATAACAGTGGAACCTGAGCGATTCACTTGCAGCTGTGTGTCTGTTTCTTGGTAGGATCCACTGGATCTGCTCCTTGGGATGAGAAGGATAATGATGTGGATGAAGAAGATGAGGAAGATGAGCTGGATCAGTCACAGCACCATGTTCCCATCCAGGACACCTTTCCCTTCCTGAACATCAATGGTGAGTAGGGTGATAGGTGGTCTAGAGGCGTGAGGAGGGCTTTGACCTTGCTCCTGCTGACCCCTCGGCCACCACTGCACTGGGAGCAGTAACCGGGCCCTGTGGCCAGGCTGCTGGTCTGTTAGCAAGTAGGGGTCATAGGCAAGGGAACTCTGTTGGCCCAGTTTAAAATTTTACTAATTCTAAGTCCCACATATAAAACTTTTATATAATTTGCTGATTTCTTTCAGGCCAAGTTGCAGGCATCATTTTCATGAATTGTAGGCAGACTCTTCTGCTCTTTCCCTTAGTATAAATTTTGTGTCACTTCCTGAACAGGGTCTACTCAGCTAAGGCTTGTGGGGGACTTGTGGTTTCTACAACTCTCAGTTCTTGGCTTGGATAGAACTGATCTGCAAGGGACTTTTCTTTTGTGGATTTTAAAAATACATTTAAAAAATTAATCTGTATTGTTGAGATAATTACAGATGTCCCTCTTCCCCCTCTCCTGATAGCTCCCCTCCACCTGGTTCCCACCCCACCCCAGTCCCTCACCACCCTATTGTCTGTGTCCATACGTAATGCATACATGCATATAAGATCTTTATCTAATCTCTTCCCGCACCCTCCATATCCCCTTATTTCTGAGAATCATCAGTCCATTCCATTTCCATGCCCCTGATTCTATTCCATTCACCACTTTTTTTCTGTTCATATTTTTTATTCATTTGATTTTTAGATTCAATTGTTGATAGATATGTATTTGTTGTCCATATTTTTTATCTTTACTTTTTTCTTCTTCTTCCTCTTAAAGAATACCCTTCAGCATTTCATATAATACTGGTTTGGTGATAATAGCTTTTTCTTTTCCGTGAAGCTCTTTATCTGACCTTCAATTCTAAATGATAGTTTTGCTGGGCAGAGTAATCTTGGTTGTAGGTTCTTGCTATTCCTCACTTTTAATATTTCTTGCCACTCCATTCTGGCCTGCAAGGTTTTTGTTGAGAAATCAGCAGACAGTCCTATGGGCACTCCCTTGTAGGTAACTAACAGTTTTTCTCTTTCTGCTTTTAAGATTCTCTTTACGATTTGACCTTGGCATTTTAATTATGATATGTCTTGGTGTCATCCTGTTTGGATTCCTCTTGTTTGGGGTTCTCTGCACTTCCTGGACTTGTAAGTCTATTTCTTTCACCAAGTAGGAGAAGTTTTCTGTGAATATGTCTTCAAGTAGGTTTTCAATATCTTGCTCTCTCTCTTCTTCTGGCACCCCCATAATTCAGATGTTGGTATGTCTGCAGTTGTCCCAGAGGCTCCTTACACTATCTTCATATTTTTGGATTTTTTTTTTCCTTTTTGCTCTTCTGGTTGGGTGTTTTGTCCTTCCTTGAATTTCAAATCATTGATTTGCTTCTTGGGATCCTCTACTCTACTGTTGAATCCCTGTATATTCTTTATTTCAGTCAGTGCATGCTTAATTTCTGACTGGTCCTTTTCCTTTTTTTTTTTTTGACATTCTCACTAAGGTCCTTGAAAATCTCACTAAGTTCCTCAGAGGTTTCTAGAAGATTCTTGAGTAACCTTATAACTGTGGTTTTGAACTCTATATCCAGTAGTTTGCTTTCTTTCATTTGTGACATATTTCTTTGTCTCTGCATTTTGGCTACTTCCCTGTTTTCATTTCTATGTATTGGGTAGCTGCTAAGTTGAGAGTGGCCTTATGTAGTAGGTGTCCTATAGGGCCCAGTGGCTCAGCCTCCCCAGTCACCTGAGATGGACACTTTTGGTGCACCTCTTTGTGGGCTGTGTGCATAGCTTTGTTGTAGTTGAGCCTTGATTGCTGTTGGTGCCACCAGGAGGAATTGACCTCCAGGCCAACTGGCTGTGGGGACAAGCTTCGACTACAGTGGGAGAGCTGCTATGCAGGAGACACTCTTATGGAGCAGGACTTGTTTCAGTGGGGCTTTGGCACTCCCCGAGTCTACCCCTTGAATGTGTCACTTATGCATGTGAAGAGTTGTAATCTGGTCTGGTCTCACACTGACTACTGGGTACATTGGCTCTTGGGTCTTCAGGGAGGTGCAAAGTCAGCCACTACCTGGGGCCATCCAGCAGGAGCTACAGAGAGATCTGCAGATTCCTCCTCTTTGTATTGGGTTTGGAAATGCCCAGATGCAAGGCAAGCTGGTGGTGGTGCCGGGTCTTGGGCCTTTTATTGATAGGTTTGGGAATCCCTGACCCAGCTGTAGCTTGTTTGACAGATTTTTAGCCTGAGAAAAAAATGACCATTCTTAAACTGTGCATAGCTTGGGTGGGATTATAAATTGGGTGAGGCGAGGTCTCAGAGAATCACCAGGGTGGAGCAAACAAAAATGGCTGCCAGTTAGCCCTGCACCGGGGAAGTCCCAGCACTAGAACAAGGACTGCTGTAAGCACCTCCGTCTGGAAGAAAGTTCGTTGCCCCAAGTTCCAACCCCAATGCCAGACTGTCCAATTTCACCTGTATGTGTCTGGGTCCCTAGAGCCTTGCCTGGCACTGGAGCTCAGAGGAAGTGAGAGCTTGTAAATTCAGTTCATGGTGCCCGCCTTTTAAGAGCAGCAGCCGGGTTTCCAGCAGCCTGTGTGTCACTCAGCCCCAAACTGCACTGGTTTTTACAATCCATAGTTCTTCTGCCCGTAGGGACTTCTTTCCCCAGCTCTGGAACCCTGGGCTGGGTGTCTGTTGTGGGGCTGGGACTCTTTGCTCCTCCAGGCAGCCTCCTACCTAGAGGCCATCTCCCTACCAATTATCTCCCTCCAGCCCCACTTGTGCCTCCATGCCTCCTACCAGTCTCATTGTGCTTTCTTCTTCAGCACTTCCATTCAGCCAGCTTTCTGGCGGTTGTGGATGATAGTTGTTCTGTATTTTAGTTGTAATTTTGATGTGGATGTGGGAGGCAGCAAGAATGGGCGTAACCTATGCTGCCATCTTGGTTCTCTTTTTTGTCGACTTCTTAAATCCAGCTTCCGAGGAAAAATGAGTTGGGAGGTTGGAAGGTCACCATGTGATAGGGCAGGTACTGACTCTCCCATCGCCCTTCCTGAGAATGCTTGAACACAAGCTGAACTGCTCCTCGGCGGCATCTCTGCTGCAACTGCCCACTAAAATGGTCCTTGACATGCACTCAGCTGAGCAGCTTTCACTGCTTTTCTAGTTTCATCTGGCTGCTATGGGTCAAATGAGATACTGGCAGGCTGCCTCGGACCCTTTCATGGGAAGATGTGTGGCATGTATGAAAAACAAAAAAGTAAAATGGTACATAGATTTAACCAGACAAAGGGTCCAAGAAACATTAACTTCTGTGATTTCAGAGCTGTTGGGGCAGAGGAAGAAGAATTGTGGAAGAATAGATGCCTAAGAGGTGAGGCTAGGAGGAGGTATCTGTAGACTTTTGAGTGAGCCAACTTGGTCAAAAGCAGGGAAATAGGATGGGTTTTTTAAATTATCTTTTAAGAATATTTGGGTACTTTTGAATAAATAATACTCTTACATGATTTAAAATTCATAATGGTACACAAAGGTAATCAGTGGAAGGTTTTCTTTCCATCCCTGTCCCTGAACCTCCCAGTTTCTTCCCTGGAGGGTCCTTCAGTATCCTTCCAGATGTTTAATGCACGCAAAAGTATTCGTTTTTAATGGAATTTTGATAAATTAACACTTACTCGAAGCTAATAAACTGATTCTGTGGAGTTCCTTTTATGAAAGATAACCAGGTTCTATTTAATTGCAGGGTTCAAATTTTACAACAGGGAACCTCTCATACATGCCCATACTGAGTTAACCCCAGAGAAAACTCACTCCTCTGTTCATCTTCAACAAACCCAGGTTTTCGTGACTATGAGTTTATGGGAGAACCCATATGATTAGGTTTCCCAGAAACAGGTGTTTCTTGTGTTAGTTGTGGGGATCCGTGTTGGGCTGCCATATTTATCTCGGTCCAACGTTTGACTCTTGTCTTTTGACTTTGTTAGGTGTTAGAGCCTCAGACTAGATGCTGTGCATGTGTGGTGCCCCTGCCTGCTCAGCCACATCCTTCTGTTCTAGGTTCTCCCATGGCACCAGCCAGTGTGGGCAACTGTAGTGTAAGCAACTGCAGTGTGGGCAACTGCAGCCCCGAAGCAGTGTGGCCCAAAACGGAACCTCTGGAGATGGAAGTACCCCAGGCACCTATACAGCCCTTCTATAGCTCTCCAGAGCTGTGGATCAGCTCTCTTCCAAGTAAGTGAACCCTGAGCTTTCTTGATGGGTCTTCAGCTCCTAATATAGTCCCTTCCTACCTTCCCTTCTGCTTCCATTTCTTTGCCTTGTATAGAATAGCTACCTTTTCCACAGGTACCTTCTGCGTATGGTTCCTGGCCAGCTGACGATGGGTTACCAGGGCAGAAATAGGCCAGCTGATGATGGGTTACCAGGGCAGAAATAGGCCAGCTGATGATGGGTTACCAGGGCAGAAGTAAAGAGACAGTGGCCTATGCCTGTTTGCCCATGAGGATGCTCTGATTGGTTACAGCTCCAGGTTACTCACCTTTTAGTGGGTGGGGGTCCTGGTTTTATCAGTTTGGTTAGGAGATTTGGGGATAAAGCCAGTGGCGGGATAGGGAGGTAATGACCATGGATTTAGTAAAGGGGGTTTTTAGATTTTGAGGGGCTTTAGGGTTCAGAGAAAATCTCTTTCTGAATTGGGCACAAATTTATTTCAATGAAGAATCATTGTTGCCCTAGCTGGGTAGCTCAGCTGGTTAGAGCATCGTCCCGATATGCTAAGGTTGATCCTCGATCAGGGCACCCTATTGTTGGTGCCCATGCAATGAATTCATAAATAAGTGGAACAAGTAGATGTTTCTTTCCCTCTCCACCTTCCTCTCTCTCTAAAATCAATTAAAAATATATGTATTAAAATAAAAAAAGAATTGTCAATTCTCTATCTCCCTTTCAATAAACACATGACATGGGCGGGGCGGGGGGGGGGGGCGGAAAGGGGGTAGGTGAATGCTAGAATTTCGTCCAAGAGGCTAATAGCTTTCATAAGTCCACAGGGAGACTTGCTGAGGGAAAGTTTAGTTTGCTGTGAGCTGTATCTTTTTTAGGATATATTGTTAAAACAGAAAGGTGGGTTGGTGTTCTTGTTTTGCTAATTTCTTTAAACAATGAGACAAAAATATGACACAAACCAGATTCCTTAGTTTCTAGCTCCTTCCCATGCCTATAGATACAGAGACTCAGTATGAAATGGGAAGACCAGGACTCAGACCTTAGCTTGGAGGAATTCTAGCCCTTAGGGTGTGGTCAGTGAACAGAGATAGGAAGATGGACCTTTGACCTGTTTGCTTCAAGTCAGCCTTTTGCGTGATGGTTTCAGGGTTGTGTTGATGTCTCCCTCTATTGCAGGGAGGATAACTATGGCCGTGGCCTTCCTGAACGCTGGTAGAAAGGTGACTCAGTCTTGATGGACTTGTATGAGTCTTAGGGATACATGGGCAGAGCAGCAGAGCAGGACCCTCACTGTCCTCTCTCACCTTGCAGTGACTGACCTGGACATCAAGTTTCAGTACCGTGGGAAGGAGTATGTGCAGACCTTGACCGTGAGCAACCCCCAGGGCTGCCGGCTCTTCTATGGGGATCTGGGTCCCATGCCTGACCAGGAGGAGCTCTTTGGTCCTGTCAGTCTGGAGCAGGTCAAGTTCCCAGGTCCGGAGCACATCACCAATGAGAAGCAGAAGTTGTTCACCAGCAAGCTGCTAGACGTCATGGATAGAGGACTGATCCTGGAGGTCAGCGGGCACGCCATTTATGCCATCAGGCTGTGCCAGTGCAAGGTGTACTGGTCGGGGCCATGTGCCCCATCACTCGTTGCTCCCAACCTGATTGAGAGGCAAAAGAAGGTCAAACTCTTTTGTCTGGAAACATTCCTTAGTGGTGAGTCTCTTTTCAGAAGGTTGATGGGTGGGGAGTGGTCCCTGAAAATAAGTCTTCCTCCATCCCTCCCCCCTTTCCTAGCCAGCAAAGATTTTTTTTTTTTTTCTGGGGGAAGTAAAGGTCAAAAAGAACCTTGGTTCTGAGAAATGAAAGTGACCAGGGCAACAAAGAAGGGTGTTCCACTCCAATACTATGTACTTAGATGCTATTTTTAGTTGGTTTTGGGCACCTTTAGTGGCAGAAGAGGGAAACAGCCTCATCATTAGCTCCCAAATGCTACCAGTTTATCCTTAACTTTGGAAGGTGACCCTGTTCATCATAATCAGCAAAATGTATACTCTTCCCCTTTGAAAAATACCCGAATAGTGAATTAAAGCAGGCACATTTAGGGAGAACACTGCATTGTGAATTTTACCATGTGGTTTGAACCCCAAATCCAATTCAGTGGTTTCCTCTGAATTGATGAAAATGTTCTGTAATTGTGTTGTCCAGTATGATAGCCACTCGTGGCTATTGAGCATGTTCATGTGACTAAGAAACTAATTTTAATGAACTTAAATTGAACAGCCACATGTGGCGGCTAGTGCCTACCATATTAGGATGGTATTTATGGAGTGGGTATGGAATGACCCAGGACACCAAACTTGCTCTCCACCTTCTGCAGAGCTCATTGCCCACCAGAAAGGACAGATAGAGAAGCAGCCACCATTTGAGATCTACTTATGCTTTGGAGAAGAATGGCCAGATGGGAAACCCCCGGAAAGGAAACTCATCTTGGTTCAGGTGAGGAGATAAAGGATATGTCGATAACTCTTTACCTTTCCATCAAAGCTTTAGCTCTAGGTCTGAGGTAGAGCCCTGAGCAAAGGACCCATCAGACTGTGTGGGTTTTAATCCCATCAGATGGAGTAGCAGACTCAAGCTTTGCACATTGCACAGTAGGTCCACGATGGGGAACAAAGGTCCTCAAGGTGGGTGACTGACTTAGTGGAGACCATAGCTTTCATTCTCTTACTGACATTAGAGATTTGCTGAAACCTAACAGGATATGTCCCTTTCAGCTTTTTTACAAAAACCTTTCAGTTACTTTTAAGTACACAACTTTATTCTAGGAAGTAAAACCAAGATCACTTGGGTTTGGCCCCTGGATTTGCACAAGACTAGGCAATAGATGAAATATGGGTAAATGTCTTACTAAATAAGCAGTTATTTATTTAGATATGTGATATGATGCTACATCTAGATTCTTTATCTTCATTTTGAACCAACTTTTAGATTAAACCCTAATAGGATGGTTCAAAGAGATGAAGGCATATCCCATATCTAGAGTGTGTATGGGGGGGGGGTGCCCCAGGGCCTCACTGGTCCTTCCTTCATTCTTGAGTCCCTCCTGCTGTTGAAAAATACCCTTTCCTCAGCAGATACGTGTGTGCTCTGTGTCCTGAACAGGTTATTCCGGTGGTGGCTCGAATGATCTATGAGATGTTTTCTGGTGATTTCACACGATCCTTTGACAGTGGCAGTGTCCGCCTGCAGATCTCGACTCCAGACATCAAAGATAACATCGTTGCTCAGCTGAAGCAGCTGTATCGCATCCTCCAAACCCAGGAAAGCTGGCAGCCCATGCAATCTTCCCCCAACATGCAGCTGCCCCCGGCCCTGCCGGCTCAGTAATTGCGAATGCCATCTTCCTTCTCTTTTTTTACTATATTGTACATATGGATATTTTTTATTATTCAGATTTAACCAGCTTGTAAAACCCCTTTCTTTCTAATAATGTTAGAAGTTTCTGACTCTCCAAACATGTCTGGTTCTTCAAGTTGATTTAATTTATGGAAAAATCACCCTTTATACTTTCCCCTCTTTTTTATAAACATCCAAATGGTAGTAGAATTATAGTAGAAGGAGATTTGACACCAGGATTCTAACGACGGCTTTACTTTCAATGTACGACCTTGAACCAAGTCATTTAACCTCTGAGCTTCAGGTTCATTACTGTAAAGTGAAGGGGTTGGAATGATGCCTGAAATAACGCCTGCTTTAAAACTCTGACTCGATGACCTCATTCTACTTGTACAAAGGCAAAACTGCCTGGAACAGAACCCTTCTGAATTGTTCTTGTACCACTTTTTTTTTTTCTTGCCTTCATTAAAGTTCCCTCAAGCACTGATTTGTCCAAGATTGATCTCTGTTTGACCTGTTCTGCTAGTATAGTAAGCTGGCTCCCTAATGGGAGAAGTGAGAGGGAAGGGAGCCAGCTGGTTGCTTAGGAACCAAACATGATATCTAAATAGAAATAGGTGCCAAAGTCTGAAAGTCACCCAGCCTGTGGAGTAAACGCTCATAAATTGAGCTTCTAAAGGGAAGCTGTCAACACAGAAGGCCCAGGATCCTGTGGACGAATTGGTTGGCTAGTGTTTGCCTCGTCACCACTCAGATACCATTGTGTGTGTATGTGTGTGTGTGTGTGTGTCACCACTCAGATACCATTGTGTGTGTGTGTGGAGGGGGGTAGATGTGACTTGCTGGCAGCCTTCAGAAAGGACAGAGCCCTCTTTTTCTTATTCTCTGAGAAAGACCTGGGGATAAGCTGGGCATCTAGGGAAACAATGCTGAGTATAAAAGGGACAGTTCCTCCTTGTTTGGAGAATTTTACAGCTTTCTTATTATCTGGGTTATTTGCAATGGGGGAAAGAGATGTTGGGTGGGTTAAGGCCAAGATGAAGAAGGGCTGGGAAGTGTTTTTCTGGAAAAAAGCTCACGTTAGCACAAACCTGCTTGTCTCCCTAGTGGAGGCAGCTGAGTGTGAATAATGAAGGTGTTGAACTTTGCATCTATAGGTGCCACGAATTGGTCTATTAACTTTTGCTAGGCCCCTGACCCTTTGCCGTTTTTTTTCCCTCCATGGGAAAAATCATTTAAAATCACACGATTTAAATTTCAAGGACATCGTGGAAAACACGATGCTAATCTCTGGTAGCACACCCAATCCTCTTGCATACTGATGGCTACTGGTGCCAGGCCATATTTACTAGTAGAAAGCCCACGTCTAGTCTGCTACCTTTAAACCAAGCCACCTCCTACTTGCTACTGGAGTTGAGCTAGCTGAAAAGTTAAGCTAGTTTTATTTCAAAATCATAGTTTCAATCCAATCACAGGGGTCAGTGGGACTTATTTAGAATGGTTCGCCCCAGTTTTAGGGTCTCTAAGGGATCTTGTAGGATCTGTTATTCCTAAAATCAGACCAAGAGAAAAGGTGTAAAGGTGAGGTGTTCAGCTGTGAGCAGAAATTTGGTTTCTAGAGACCAGAAAATATGCAAGGCATAGAAACTGTATTTTTGGCTATTTTGCGGGGTGGGTGAAGTGAGGGTTTTGGTTTTGATGTCTGGCTGCCTCTGTCTGTGTCTGCATAGCTCCAAGTGATAGCTCACTGTAGGTAAATGGGTATCGCAACTAGCTGTTGGCTGTGGGCTGGTCCCTCTCCCTTATTCTGTGAGATGCAAACAGCCAGGCTGTCCATCTGGATTGGGGCCCAGATAACGGGAAGCTGGGTATTGAAAACGTGTGCTGACGAGCCAGGAACCATCAAACTTTTAGTATGTGACTGTAATGAAAATGTTATAAACATGTCAGAGGAATGGATGAGTGGCTTTATGTGGTCTTAACCAGATACTGGGTGTCCTTTCTTTTTTGGAGACCCAGGGTTACTATTCCCTTTAGTGGCTAAACCACTCATTCCCTTGGTGTCTTCTACTCCTTGCCTTCCCCTTGATGAAGACTGGGAAGAGTTAGATGGTGTCTGCAACTCTTCTTTTTCTTCACTGTCCACTCTATCACCAAAGTTAGCTCAAAGTAAAAAGAATGCACTGTAGGTAAACTGGGAGGGCAAGTGTTGGATCGCCCCATTTAACTACGTCTCTGGTCAATGTTGCCATAGCACCGGGTCCTTTCTCTTTCAGAGTCATCAATTCCCTTGTAATTGCTCAGCATCTGTGTCTGACTTGACTACAAACTTGCTGAAGGTAGGGGCTGTTCATTTTGGATTTTGATGCCGGCCCTTAGCATATTTTCTGGTAATATAGTATGTTTTCAAACATTTGTTGTTAGAATAAATGAATGAACTAAGCAAGTCTTTTATTTTAGGGATTTGTTGGTAACCACCATGGTAAAATAAATATGGGGCAGGAAAAAAATTCTAAAATTAGTTTTTGGTCTCTGCTTCTGACTCCCTCTGAGCTAAGGACCAGGGTTAGACTGGAAGCCCCTACAAACCAGTCCTCCTTCCAGGCTGGCCCCATCTTTACTCCATAAGAGTCTCTTCATCTTCTGAAGACACTTCCAAGGCAGGACCAGTAGTGAAACCCCCAGTGTAGGTGCCTGCAATGCCCTTGGCCTCTGCCCTGCCCATGTTATCAATAAATTTGGGTCATGTTCTCAGATAAAAGTTTTCTCCAAATCTTTCCCTTCAATGTATGGGTCTGACTGCTGGTAGTTAAAGAGGTGTTAACCCTTCGGTGAAATACTACTTTTCTTAAAGACCTGATTGAAAAGCTTCTGCATCGCCCTGTCTCATTTCTCATGTGAAGTCAGCACACTGAATGCCTACAACTTAAGCTGCATGGGGGGGGGTGTGTTTGTTTTGTGCGCTGTGACACCTGCGAGAAGCATGCCTAGCACGCATTGGCTCACAGGGAGAACTCCTGCCCTTCACACCTGCTCAGACATGACCACCCTGGACCAGGACAGCACTGGTCCACCCACTTCTCAGAATCGAGCCACTCAAATTGAGGATTTAGGCGGGTCAAAGTTGACAAAACAAAACAAACCTCTGAAACTCTGTCGCACCAAAGGAGGAGTGGAGATTCTGCAAAACACGTCGCGCCGTCTTGCGGTATATCTCGTTTGGAGAGGAAATTGCCTTTAGACACTAATGAAAGTGTTTTTGCTCCGCCTGGAGACAGCTGCCGGAAGCCGAGGATAGAAGCAGCGGGCTGCCAATCAAGCAGGTCCCGCCTTCTCAGGGTCACTTCCGCTCCTCGCGGTTCCTATACTGAGGGGCGGGGCCCGCTTCTGGTGGTCGCAGAGGGACCGCCTCCCCGCGAGGCGCGCGAGCGGGTTGGTGACGTCATGGAAGGCGGAGGGGGGGGGAGGGAGTCATCTTGGGCATGCGCAGTAGACCGGCTCTGCCGACCGGAAGCCGAGCGGGCGGGACTTCCAGTGGGGCAGCAGACTGCAAGGTTCGCGGCTTGCCTGGCGGCGCGAAGGGCCTGGGAAGACAAGTTCCTGAGCCCGCGAACCTGCGGCGGAAGTGGAAGAAGATCGTATGTGTGCGATGCAGAGCCCTCTGCCTGATTCAATAAGTCACGATAATTGGCTCAGAAAAGGTGTGGGGATTGGCGTGAGCCCTTCCGCGGAGGGTCCGCGGATGTCCACCAGGAGGGATGGCGGAAATTAAAATACCAGCCTCCTGCAATTCTTACACATTTCATTCATTTACTTTTACAGGGTGGGATGGTAATCAGTTCACATTCAAGTGTATATCAGCTTAATCAGATAGATGTCTGTTCTCACAACTGTTCCGGCGGGAAGAGAAGGGGAAATGGGCAGTGGAGAGGGTACATTCGGGACCTAGAACTCTGCCTCCGAGCGCAGTTTTAGGTGAAATGCTCTGAATTTTGCAAGAGACGATCTTGTCTCTTCGTTACCCCAAACTGCTCACAGTTTGAATCCGAGAAAGTAATTTACGAAAGCTGCAATTTGGAATAGAAGCCAGAAAGAACATAAATCTATTCCTAAATCCAGAAAGACACATGTATTTGGGGCTCAGGGAGACTTGAGTCAATCGTAGAGATCACCCCATCCAAAGCATAAGGAGGGACAAAAGGACCTTCGGAAGATGCTCTCTAAGACAGGGCAGGGCTGTTGGCAGGTTTCCTGGTATCTATGTCATTGGCTGGTTGTTAATCCCCTGGTCCTGCTTTGTTTTCAGGTCCTTCAAGTGTCCGGAGCTCAGAGATGTGGCCCGTGGGAGGGAACTGTCTCTAGTTGAAGAGGCCATGCTGATGTGGCTTCCAGATCTCATGTCGACACCAAGCCCTCAGTTGCTGGTGGCAGCTGCTCAGCAGATGCTGAGCGCGGGAAAGAGACGGGGCCCAGCCCGAGCTGTCTGCCTTCACCTGGCCGGAGAGGTCCTGGCTGTGGCCCGGGGACTGAAGCCAGCTCTGCTCTATGATCACAGTGGCGCAGGGCCATCAGAGCTCCAGAGCTATCTGGGGGAGCTGCAGGGCCTGGGCTTCCTGACCAAGGGACTTCATATCCTTGACATTGGAGGCAACAGCCTGATCATTGTACCTGAACGTGTATGTCAGCACCTGGAGCAGGTGCTGCTTGGTACTGTAGCCTTTGTGGATGTTTCCAGCTCCCAGTCTCAGCCTTCTATCCGCTCCCTAGACCAGCTTCAGGACTTGAAGCCCCTCATTGCCGAGATCATCACCCACCTGCAGGGGTTGCAGAGGGACCCCTCCCTGGCCGTCTCTTGCAGCAGACTCTGCTCCTCAGATTGGAATCTCTGTGCCGTGTTTGGGATTCTCCTGGGCTACCCTGTGCCCTATACCTTTCGCCCGAACCAGGGAGATGACAACTGCTTGGCCTGGACCCCACTACGGGTGTTCACTGCTCGCATCTCCTGGCTTCTTGGTGAACCCCCAGTCTTGCTCTATTCCTTTAGTGTCCCAGAGAGCTTGTTCCCAGCCCTGAGAGACACTCTAAACACTTGGGAGAAGGATCTCAGGACTCGATGTAGGGCTCAGAATGACCTGACTGACCTCAGCATCTCCTCCGAGATAGTCACCCTGCCAGTTGTGGCCCTCTGACTAACTCCCAAGTAGAAAGTACTCAGTAAATATTCAGCTCTAAGCCAGGGATTACAAATAGGCATCATCTCAGGGGTCAGTGCTGAGCGTCTTGAGAACACCAAGGAAGAATGCTCGAGTCGCCTGGCCACATCTGTGATAGGCGCGGGAACAGGCAGCGGCGGCGGCGGCAGCATCGGTAGCATCGGTAGTACATACTTGCCATTTCTATACTAAGGAGTCCTCTTGACTTAACTGAGATGTCTATTCCTTTTTCACTAGATAGAAGATAGAAGGAAAGAGATTGTGGAGAAGGGGAGTGGCGGGGGTGGGGGGGGTAGGTGGAGAAGGGTATTAAGGGGGAAAATAGCCATTTAAAAAAAGGATTGTGGAGAGGGAGGGAGGTGGAGGACAAGTAGTGTGCCCTTGTATACTATATGGTATGGTAATGTAAATATACTCTGTGGGTAGTGTTCACTACAAAATAGCCGGCCTGGGCTTTACTGCATGTTTATATACCTCCAGCTTAACTGGACTAAGGAAAGTAGACCAGGATGCTCAAGTGTCATATGTTTGTGATGTGATAGGTTGGTCATTCATGAATAAACCATTCTGGGGAACAGAGATTGTCAGGCGAAGTTTATTTGTTTATTTTACAGTAGGTGGGGGAAAAATAATAACGTTAGAAATCTCAGTTGAGTTGGGAAAACTCACACTTAAAAGTATCCAAACCTTCTTGAGTTTTTTATTGAGTTTTCTGCTTCTGATTTTCACCCAAGGCGGCTGTCACAAGTTATTCAGGTCATCAGGCTGTCCTTGTTGGGCCAGGAACACTGCTAGTGCTATAGCAATCATTATGATGAGCATCGATAGCCATCGGCCACACTGCCTCTGAGGGTGGACGGGGAGAAAAGAGAAGCCATGGGCTGGTTGGAGAAGATAAGGCAAAAACAATTTTCCTTCCCATTCTGGCCCGGTGGGAAATCTTGGGTTGGTGGAAGAGGGGAAGGGTTTCTCTATGACTTTGTTACCTCCTTTGGGATAAAATCACTTTGCTGGCAATCACTGGCCCATAAGCCAGGATCACTGGCCCAGAGAACCACAGCCAGCTGGGTTTAAGATCCTTAAGTACCGACAAGTCCAATCAAAGGTGGAAGATAACTCAGCAAAATTGTATTTTTCTCTGTTCGTAATCTTTGTTACATTTTCTGTCCTCGGTCTGTCCTGGCCACTACACTCAACAGGCCAAACAACACCATTTCATATATTAGCTAATAGTCCCTTCAGGCTTAACAGTTGTTCCATTAAAAAAAAAAAAAAAAAAAAAGCCCTGGCTGGTGTGCTCCCATAGTTGCCCTGTGCACAGAAGGGTTACAGGTTTGATTCCTGGTCAAGGGCATGTACCTGGGTTGCAAATTTGTTCTCTGGCCCGTTGTGCAGTGTACATGAGGCAACCAATCGATGTGTCTCTCACATTGATGCATCGCTCTCCTCCCTCCTTTCCACTCTAAAATCAATGGGGTCATATCCTCCAGTAAGGATTAACAACAACAGCAACAAAAAAAGTTCCATGAAAATTAAGCTGGGGTGCATAAGCCAATGTTTGTTTCCATGGTTGCTATACTGTCGGTATAAAGCAAGCTGAATGGGACAGGCTGGTCAGAAGCTTTGGCTAAAGGAGGAGTAGTCCCACCATCACCGAGGGCTGTGTGGGAGGATCATGCTCTTACTCTGGGAGGCAGCTGCTGGCTCTGGTTCAGTTCTTCGCGGCAGTGCTGCAGCGTACGCAGGCAGGAGAGATACTCATCACTGAGGTTGTCTAACTCTGAATGCAGTTCTCTGCACTGCGGGGGAGAATATCACCAAGGTCATCACCAGGTCAAGGAGAAGGCCCCCTGTCAGTTACCCATTCATTCATTTGGAATTTGTACTACCTTCCTTCCTTCCCAGACCTTCTCAGTGATTTCAGTTTGCCTTTTGCTGTTTGACCTAGTTTGTCTGGAATGTGTTCATTTACATGAGTGATTGTAATGCATGTCATGTAGTAATTACTTATAGATGTTATATAAGTATGTGCTTTCAGGTGACAGTGTGCAAGAGCTTTGTAAATGGGGACATCAAAAAAAAAAAAAGAAAGAAAGGAATTCTTATACCACAGAAGACCTGGAAGTAATCACAGTACAAGGCTCTTGGTCGGTAGCTGAGGATATGTGTTTGCGAATTTGTAGATAGGAAGAGTTTCGTTACTTAAAAGACTATAAAGTTTTAACCTAGTCAGTGTAGCACAAAGTTTGAGGAGTTAATGTTCATTCAGTGTGTTTGAGTTTAGGTTGAATTACTAAAAGCTAGCTAATAAAATAAGGATCGTATAAGGAAGGAAACAGAGATAGACAAACTAACCTTAAAGCAAGACAGTTTTTACAGTCAAATCAATACCTGGAGGCATCCAATCACAATGTCTGGTGTTGAAATCCCTGCTCTCTGGATGCCTCCAGCAGTTTTCCCTATCTCTGTAGGCTGAGCCCCCCCACTACTACCTGAGGTCATCCTCTCACCTCCTTTTCCTTGGCCTGGAGCTGCAAAGTCTTCTTTTGCAGCAGGTCTTTGAAATCCCAGTCTTTCTCCTTCCCTGTACCCTCAGGCTCCACTTCGTTATGGGAGGGCTTTGGACTCAGCACAGACAAAGCCTGATCTAAAAAAGCAGCCAGATTCTCAGTGATGGGGAGGCCCACACCTCTGAGGAAGGGCACTGTCAAGGAGAGGACCCCTGGGAGTGAGGGGAACGGTGGGGGGGGCGGGGAGAAAGGGAAGACCTGACTTTGGTTAGACTTCATGGGATGGAATTCTCTGACTTTTAAAGAACTCCCACTGGGACCCTACTCAGACTAGATAGCTAGAATTTGGAAGCACTCATTTTCCCCATCACTTTTCTTCGTACCCCTAGTCCTGTCTAATGCCAGATACTTTTAGAGTGTACTTCTTAATCCAATTTCTTTGGTTAGGGGTCACATCCTTTCTAGTTATGCTGGTAGGTTTGCTGGATGCTTCAATATAACTCCCCTTCCCTTCTGTCCTCATTTCAGTCAGGAGAAGGCAGACACATCCTAGAATTCATCTCCATGTGGTTAAAGATGGTTTTCAGCCACCTGGTAGTCTTAGTCTTGCGAAGAGCCCACTGGACTAGTGGTTAAATTCTGCATTGTTGTCTTAGCTGTGTCTTTAATTAGACCATAAGACCTTCATTTTCTTATCCATACTATGTGGGTGTAATGATTTCTGCCTTACATTTACTCAGTGATTGTGATGAGAAAACAAAAGGCCTTGTATAGTGGAAAGTGAGGAGTTTTTGCCCCTCCCTATACATGATGAAGATTCTCAGGAAACTAAGGCAGCAGACTCTTGAGGGCTGAGAGTGAGGTCACTTTTGCATGCATCATGGTTTAGAGGGGAAGTTGGATGTGATTTGGAAAGTCAAGTGTAAAAATTGACATGCAATCCTGAGTTCAAAATCAATTTATTGAAATGTTCAGCGCAGACATGTTTTCGGGGGAAGTCGAAATCCTTTTTCACAGTTTACATACCTCTCAGGGTAGGAGGCTAACTAGTTAAAGTGTTTTCAGTCCTTAAAAAGCTTTCCCAGATCCCTGACCTAACAGATGCCAGACTGGATGGGACTCCAAGAAGCCATGTAGGCCATCCCCCGACCTAGGCAGGCATGGAAAGAGCAATGTCTTAGAATTTGTGGAAGTAAATTTGCTGACCTTTCTTTATTAAGAGTTTCTCCTGCTCTTGAAGCTGTAAGGATTGACTCTGAAGCAGACCTGTTGGAAAACACAAGAAACTTGTCTGTGTCGGTATGATTATTGCAAAGCGTGGCTTTTCAGAACCTTAATTATTAAAGATGTTTCTATCCATTATTGGTTAAATTGTGTTCAAGTCATAACTTAGAGTATCTCAGCATGTGATCTTTCGGGAGATAGGTATTTTGCAGAGGTAATCAAGTTAAAATAGGATATTAGGGTGGCCCTAATCCAATATGACTGGCATCCTTATAAAAAGGGGACATTTGGACACAGGCATGCATAGATGGAAGACAGGTGAAGAGATACACGGAGAAGAGCAGCTACAAACCAAAGGGAAATAGCCTGGAACAGACCCTTCCCTCAAAACCCTCAGAAGGAACCAACCTTGCTGACACCTTGATCTTGGACTTTGGCCTCTAGAACTATGAGAAACTAAATCTCTGTTCTTGAGTCACCAGTCTGTGGTACTGTTATGAATGCACCATCTTATATCTCTTCCGACTCTGTCTTTACCTTTAAGTCTCTACTTAATCGTTACCTTAGAAGAAAGGCTTTCCCAGATGACCCTGTAGAAAATAGCAACATTTTCCTTTAGCCTGCTGTGTTTTTCTCCATAGCGTTCTCACTACCTGACACATGTTTGTTCCTAGAAACTCCATCCTTTACTAGAATGTCACGAGGGAAGGAACCCTAACAGTTACGTTCATTACTGTATCCTCAATGTGAATAGCTAGAGTGGCCGGCACTTGGTAGGGGCTCACGCCATATGTATTGAATACAAAAAGGCTTTTCAAGTGACTTCTTGCCCACTCAGCACCTGCTCTGGAGGAGCACAGCTTCTGTTTTATCTCCCTCTCCCCTGCGCCTGCCTTGTTCTTTTAATATTCCTTGCTGTGTGGCAGGAGATGTTAAGTTGAGTGTGTTGAGTGTCAGAGGTTAAGGTGGTAGGCCACAAGCAGAGCTATTAATGGAATCGGGTTCTCAAGCTTTTCAGAAATTGTCTACTCTTCTTATGAAAAGTCCCTTCTCCTCTTGGGCCCCCAAATGTAGTGCTGAAGTGGCATGTGTAGAGTGAGTTTATTTTCTGAACTATTCTAGTGACAAAGGTCTATGCGAAGAGAATGTATGTAAAGAGAATATACAACATAAGAAGTACCTTAGAAAACTTAACACTTTCAAAAACCTGTAGCTCTGGGGGAAATGCAGGTAGTTGTCACTGGCATGGAAGGAAAAAGGCAGACAAGGGAAAAAAAAAAAAAAGGACAGGCTAATATGTAACGTGTGAAGAGCTATGTAGATGACCTCACTTCACAGAACAGGGATGTCAGAGGTAGCTGGGGAGCTGCCAAAGACTGGACCCCACCCCCTCCGCTGGATGCCTTTCACGGGGCAGGAGCCCCAGGAACACTGAAAAGCCACCTGTGCTACTTTCTGAATGTGGAAAGGGAACTTACTCTGCAACTGCTGTACTCTGGTCACCAGGGCGAGTTTCTCCTCCTCCGACCTCTTTAGTTGATCTAAAAAATGAAATAATACACACCAAAATAGAAGAACCCAAGATTAATGTACTCGGCACCCGAGGAGGGAAATTCCTAATAGGTAACTGCCTTGTCTGTGGCCTCTGATAATGTGTCAAGTGTGAGTTGCTCTTCCTCCTACTTGTCCCACTTCTGAAGAGGCAAACCAGAACCAAAGCACCTTGGAGGTCATTTGCATTAACAAACGGGATGAATCAAGTGTTGTATTTGCCCACGGTTTGGTCCTCTCTCGGCTGACTGCTCAGAAACCTTTCAACTGACCTTTCCCTTTCAAATCAGGAATGTGGCCTGGACACATGCGA
>PVJC01006739.1:0-53631 GCA_004026665.1 Murina feae | reverse complement strand
GGGTCGGCGGCCTGCTTGGCAGCTGTCCAGGCCCTTGGAGGGGCATTGGGGAGCGGTAAAGAGGCAGCAGGGGGTCAGTGGCCTGCTTGGTGGGCTTCCCAGGCCCCTTGCAGGGCACCGGGGAGCGGGAAAGCAAGGCTGCAGGGGCCGGGGTCCTGCTTGGCAGCTCCCCAGACCCCTTGGTGGCACTGGGAAGTGGGAAAGGAAGGCAGCAGGGGACAGGTGAGTGGGAAAGAGTTGGCGGCCTGCTTGGCAGCTTCCCAGGTCCCTTTCGGGGATCAGGGAGCAGGAAAAGGCTGGCCTGACCACGAGGCAGGATTTTCCCTGCTTTCTGGTGGCTGGAGGAAGATGGGCAGTAGGCAAGCTTGGGAGGCAGGCAGCACCTAGCCCTGGCCACAGCTCAAAAAAGAGAACAACATGCAGGGGAGGGCAAGAGTCTGAGAGATCAACATAGAGGGGGTGCCTGCTCTAAGCCTTGATGGTGTGCCTGGGGGCAGGCCCCCAGCAGGTATACACACACAGGAGGACTGCTCCGAGCCTCAGATGCGGCTGGAAGAAGGTCCCCAGTGGTGACACACACACATACACACACACACACAAAAGGCGCCTGGCAGACTGGGGCCATCATAGGACATCCACTGAGGGGTCCCAGACTACGAGAGGGCACAGGCCGGGCTGAGGGACTCCCTCCACCCCGAGTGCACAAATTTTTGTGCACCGGACCCCTAGTCCTTTAATAAATTCCTTTTTTCCTTACATAGACTGGTTTCCATTGTTTCCTCTGCCTTCTGTGCCCAACCCAACCTCTGACACCCAATGGCTTTTCCTTAGGGAAAGCATTCTGAAGGACTGCCCTGCACTGGGCTTTGGTGCCTGACATTCACCGGTGAATCAAGTTGAACAAATGCAGAGGGCTGCCCTGGCCAGAATGTGTGGCTGCAGAAGAAGGATGTGCAGCCTGAGCGTGGGCTGTGGGCAGTGGGGGAAGTCCCACTGCCTGGCCTTGGGAGCAGGTGGGTTTGGGGCTGAATATGGGAGCCATCTTCTTCCTGCCCGCCTGCCACCTCCCTGCTGTGCCCTGGTGTGGGGTCTCAGCCTTGTCTCTCTCCATCACCTGTGAGGACTTGAGCAGCACCAACCATGACAAGGCACACAGGGAGCTCAGAGGCTCAGGCCTCTGGCCAACCTCAAGTGTCCTGCAGCTGGCCCACCCCTTTGGGCCAGGCCTGAATCAGTACGATGGAGAATAAGGAAAAGGCCTCCCACCTCATCCCACTGCAGGACTCCAGGGGTAGAGGATGCCCCCATGACTGCAGGAAACCATCATGCTTTCCTATAAAATCTGCTTTCTGGTAAAATCTCATGCAGCCCAACCAAAACAAGCTGCTCTGCCTGCCTCCGCAGCCCTCCCAGGGCACTGCACACTGAGAGCAGATGCTGAGAGGAAACTGCAGGCCTCACACACATGCACACAGAGCTGTCTGCGCATGCTCAGACAGGCTGTGCAAGGCATGCAGTGACCGCTGCATATTGTAGAGGGCCGCCTACTCATCCTGCTGCTGAGTCCCAGGTCCCAGGTCTTGAGTGCTTTCCCAGCAGGGACCAGTATCAGCAAAGAAAAGAATATTCTGGAGGTTCTACATGGCAGTCCTTAGGTGGGAGTTTCAAATGGGTTGGAAGGTCTGATTCTAGCACAGAAGGAGACCAAGGGAAGAAAACAGAAATCCCTGAGAGGGAAGAAGAGATACTGAATGGGAGCAGCTATGGAGACAGGAGCATGGCAAGCGAGTGGGGCGGGTGTGGGGTGAGCTGGGAGGCAGGGAGAGAGGGTGAGAAGATGGTCGGGGCAGGGCGGGGCAGGCCACATCACAGTATTGGGGTTATGCCCCTCCTCAAATGCAGCCCCAGCTAGGCCTCAGTCCTGACCGCTCCCAGGTGTGAAGGTAAGGGACCCATGGCCACTGGGTTCAGAATGCACTTTCTCTCTGGTCTGCAGACAGCATCTTTCTTGATTCTCACTGGTGCTGATGACAATCCTTACTCTCGACAGCCTGCACAGGGCAGGCACCCTGTGAGGCCCCAAACCTACGAGGAACAGCTGCCAAAAGTGCCTTGTGTGGGTGTGTGCACACACGTGAGTGTGTCCAAGTACAGTTGTGTGACCATGCATATACTTATGTGCTTGGATGTGAATACGTGTGCCTGTGAGTGTGCAGCCCTGTTAGCCGCATTACAGCTCTGAAAGCTTGTTTTTTTGTAAAGGTGGATAGGGTCCTGGGTTGGGTGTGGGCCTGGGGAATGTGGGGCTGGAGGGTCAGGAAGACTCACAGCCCCTCCTCCTCTCAGACCACAGAGCTACACGAAGGGGGACACCAGGCGACATCTGTGCAGAGCTGGGGTGGGGGGTAGAGTGCAGGACAGAAGCAGGGCTTCAATCTTAAACTTCCAATTATCAGCTAAACATCTCCTCCTGGTGACTTGCCTGCTCCTAAACTGAACAAGCCTACATCCAAAATAGGACCTGCCCATTCCTGTCAGCTCCTCCCCTGTCCTCCCCATCCCAGCAGCTGGCATCATCTTCCTAGTCTCTCAGGCTGGGTGGAGGGCAGGTGCTGTGGGAGCCTGACTCTGGCATCCAAGCCTCACCCCCACTCCTCTAGCATCCTGTGCTGTCCATGTAACTATTTATATTGTCACTTAAATAAAATAAAAAGCCCAATTTCTCAGTCACACTGACCACATTTCAAGTCCTCAATAGGCACTTGCGACTGGTGGCTACCACATCGGAGGGCGCAGGTGCAGAATATGTCCATCCCAGCAGAACATTCTACTGGACAGTGTAGCGCCAGGGTCTTTCAGTCCGAGGACTCGGCTCTCACACCTCAGGACCTTTGCTCATGCTGAGACACTACCAGAATGCCCATCACCCCTTGTCTGCTTATGGGAATTACCCCTTCTGCCCAGCCCAGCTACCCCAGGACGCCCTGAAGTTGCAGCCAGCCTGCATTGCTCCTCTGTACGTCTTTCTGCCAAGCTCTGGGCCATTCTCATCTCTGGGCCACCATCCCCTCCAAGACAGGGTCGTGGTGTATTGAGTTATTTTTCTTTGTCCACCCCCTGTCTTACGTCTAGCCACCCTCGTACCCCTCCTTGTGCACCCACTCCTGTTCCCTCTCTCTCAGCCCCTGGCTTTTCCCCTCACAACCTCTAGCCTGTCTTTGTGCTCCTGCATTTTCCTCTTTCCATCTCGGTCTTGATTTCCCTCTTTCTCTCTGTCTCTTCCCCAACCCCCTGCCCCCCCTGCTTTGCTGGAGAGATGCTAATTGCACCCGCACTTACCTAATTGCCATGGCAATTAGCCAGTTGCACTCTATTTTGAAGGTGCAAATGGCAAATTGCAGGCATAAGGAGGTAATTTTAGGCACAAAACTGTGCCCAGAGAACTTGGTCTCAGCCCTGGAGGCCAAGGAGAGACCAGACAGGAGAGCTGGAGAGAGTGGGGCCTGGAACGCTTATCCCAGCTAAGGGGGGGTCCCGAGGCCAAGGACTGAGGTGCGGGGGGTGGGGTGGGGGAGGATAGCCCTCTTGGCAATTCACCTAATCTGCAGCACAGAGCAAGGCCAACCTGCCAGCACTAATGGTAGTGATTTACATATTTCGCTAGTGCTGATGGGGACTAGTACTCAGCACGGCAGTTCACAGAACTGAGAGACAGACATCTGACCCCCTTCCCTGGCTGGTACAGGAGGCTGGGTCACGAGCCTGCCCTGGGAGGCCACTTCTGGGGTGCAGGACGGTGCCCTGGGCTGGAGGCAGGCTGACCTGGCGCTCACTAGTGTGAGCGCTCACTGAGCATGTACAGCTCCGCCTGGAGAGTAAATGCTGCTGAATTTTATGGGTGTGGCTCAAGCCTGGCCCCACTCCAAACCTCTTCCTCCAGGAGTCGGCCATGCTGGGAAGATGTCTGTCTCCTCTGGTGCGCCAGGAGCAGCCCCTCCCGTGTGACCAGCGTCCAGGGTGCCACCGCTTTGAGATGGGGTGGTTGGTTGTAAATCTGAAAAGTGGGTGTCTGGGCTTTGGGCTTGAGAGGGGCTTGTGGGAGGTGACAGGAACTTCTGTGTGGCCTTGTCTGGAAGCCTGCACTGGGGTCCTGACCCCGGCATGGCTGGGCTGGAGAGGGGCTTGAGGAGGCGGAAGTGGAGCACTTAGGGGACAGGCATGGATGCTGCACTGGCAAGGCCAGGGTGCTCTTTCCACAGAATTTGTGTGTTTGGGGTGGTCCGGGTGCTGACAAGGACATGGGGAGATGGTCATGGCAGTACTTGTAGTCCTGCCTCTTCCAGTAACCTTGGTCACGGAAGTCCCCAAATAACTACTGAGCCCTGCAATGTGTCAGGCAGGGGCCATGTGCAGCCTCGTGGACTGCATACGGACTTCCAGGTTGGGAGACAGACAGGAGGTATAGTGAGCTCTGCAGGGACAGAGCAGGCCAGGATCTATCAATGGGGAGGTGATAAGTGGGTGATGGATGAAGGAACAAGATGCTGCCTCTCTGCGCCTCAGTGTCCCCATCTGTGAAGTAGGAGGCCAGGCTTGAGAAGTCGGTCCCAGTGAGGTCCCTCACACCCCCCTTCCTCACCAGTGCTGCTGGGGTCCTTGTGGGGTCACCCTCCCCTCTCTGCTCCACTTGCCCAATTTCTGCCCTCAGGCACCCCTGCTCATGTGGTGTAGCCCTCACCCAGGTACTGCTCTAGGCCCAGAGAATTTTGAAGCCTCATGTCTTGGGCCCTTGCTTCACTGTTGAGGGAGGGGATGTGTTTTGGACTTGTTTTCCTAGAACATTGTCAAACTCTGTAAATGGGGATGGACTGGCTGGCTTTTAAAAATCTAAACCTCACTATCCTCGTACAAGAGGCCCCCTCAGTCCCAATTTGCTGGGCGGGGGGTTTGGGGAGGGCTGGGACCTGGAGCGGGAAGGTGGCTGGGCTGGGCAGTAGCCAGCAGCCCCACCTTCTCACCACTTTCAGCCCCTCCACACACTTCCCTGGGCTGGCCTCAAAGGGTCACCAGCTGAACACAATAGCCAATGTCTGAGGCCAAGAGCACGGGCTAATTAATTCACCAGAGGGAAGGAAAGCTATGAATAGCCAGTGGGAGCAGAGGGGTGGGTGGGGCAGCTTTAATCGCTAGCAGTTTTGCAGTCTCCGCTCTGCCAACACAGGTTAATGAGCACCGGCCTCCTGGTCAGCACAGTAGTGACTAAAAATAAGAAAAGAGGAACAAGTAACCTCCCTGGTGAACCTGATGCCTCTGCCTCCCGGAATAATTTCCATGCTGATTCTGTAATGTCTCTGCTGCCCTTGCTCTCCCAGGGCTGATGGAAACCCCTCCACCAAAAGGAGAGCCAGGCCCCATCCTGGTTCCTTTTCCTCTGCAGGGAGAGGCGGGTGGGCGGGAGCAGGAGGGCAGTGGGGCCCAAGCCTGGTTGCCAGAAGGTTCTTGCCACACCCCTCTGTGCCTGACCCACCTGGCTGGGGACAGGTGCAGGAGCTTCCCTGGGGACTCAGCCAGCTTCCAGGGCTGCTTTGCGTGAATTGGGAAAAGGTGCTCCCTCTCTGCAGACACAGCCCCTGCCAGGATGCTGGGCTTGGCCAGGGATCCAGGGTGGGTTCAGGTCCCACTTGGCTCACCCCCTCCCCTGCCATGATGCCTTTGAGAAGTGCTCACTTCACACAGCCTTCTCCAAGGGCCCTACCCGCCTGTCTCTCTGCAGGCCAGCCAAGCCCCACCCCGCAAAGCTCTTCACCAGAAGAGAACTTTTATGACAACTAAATGAGGCTCCCCTCCCTTTCCTCCATCCTCCCCACCCCCCGGCCCCTTCTCCCTAGCATATGCAGGAAAGAAAAAGGACTGAAATAGACTGGAATGCCTTTTGCAAATCATAGCAACTCCTCCCTAGAGAACTCAGGCCCCGGTGGCTGAGAAACCAACCTTGGGAGGTGAACGTGGAAACAGCAACAGCCAGATGGACATACTGTGCCAGACCGCAGCTCAGGAGTCCCCACCCCCATCCCCTCCTGCACTCAGGTATTTGTCTGGCTCACTGGGTCTGTGTCTTGGTGGCATCTGTGGGAGAAGAGAGACCTCCTTCTGGACAACGGAGCAGGAAAGTGAGCAGGCAGAGGCCTGCTTGCTGGGAGGGATGCTGGGCGATGCCTTGGTGCTCCATGACAGCCGCCCCAGGACCACACCTTCCGGTGCCCAATCCGCTACACTGTGATTCTGTGTCATTTTGCATAGCAGATGTCAGTCACATACTGAAAACCTCTTCGTTTTGCTATTATTATTCCTACTTACCCACTCACTAGCTGAAAGTCCCTGCAGAGGAAATTGTCTCCGACCCTGGCCTCATGACCTATGAAGAAATGCCTTTTTCTGTGCTTTCTTTTCAAACCTCCATAGAGAAACTGCTCCCCGCCAGCCCAGCTCAGCATTCCCCGTGTGCACACACACCGGGCCTCCTGCTGCTCCTGCGCCCTGCCCCACCCAGACCTCCTGCCTCAGCTCCCACCCCTTCACCTGGGCAATGGCCCTTTCAGGGGCTGCCTTGCTGCCCCTGCCCTTGTCTGCTGGCTTATTAGCATCGTAGGGACAAGGCCTCAAGATGACTGCCCTTTCTCATTCCCTTTCCTCTCTGGGATTAGGGGCAGGGGCAGGTTGTGGGGTTAGGAGGACAGTAAGGGGTGCACTGAGCGAGGAGACAGGGCGCAGGGCAGCGCTGTGGTGTCCACTTGGCGCTCTAGCACAGGCCTAGCTGCCCCAGAGTCAGCAGCCCTGCAGGGCAATACCACATCCCGCCCCAAGTCCTCACCACCAGAGCTGCAGACAGACAGGCCCCCACACCTGCCTGTCCTTTCTCCCCACTTCTCTACCCCCTCTGTCTCACCACAGAGTTTCCCTAACAGCTCTGACACCCGTTCAGGCCATTAGCCCCTTATCTGCTGCTCTTCAACCTCTTCCCTTTTCTGGCTTCTGGCCAGCAGCCTCTTCTGTCTTAAAAACATCCCTTTCTTGACCTGCTGGCCCCTTCCTGCTATTGCCTCATCCTGCCTTTCTTTCACAGCCAAACCTCTTAACCAGGGGTGTCTGCACACTCGTTTCCCACTTCCTCACCTCCCATCTCCCTCAGTCTGGCTTTGGCCCCCCCCAGACCCTTGAGGCTAGCCTCTCACAGCCACCTCTGACCTCCTTGTTGCTAAATCTAGCGGACACTCTTAACTCCACATCCCATTAGTCTGTGGACGGCCTGACACTACCAACCACTTCCTCTTCCTGACACACTTTTCTTGCCTTGGCTGCTGGACACCGCAGTCCCCAGCTTTCCCTTCTGCCGTTTGCTCATCTTGATCACAAGCACAGCAGCCTCTCCCTCATCCACACGGTGCTGCTCACTGCTGGCCCTCATGTGCACCGCCCGTCTTCATGGCCAGCCGCACTGATGACTCCCACTCTGGCCCTCAGGTCCGCATTCCACTGCCCTCAAACTCAGCGGGTCCAAAATGGAGCACATCATCCTTCCTCCCAAACCACCTCTTCTTCCTCCCCAGTCTGGGCCACGAATGGGCCTCACTTCCTCCCAACACAAGCGCCAGAGACCAGAAACCATTCTGGACGCTGTCCCCCCTTGACATCCAGATCAGTGACCGCGTCTGACCCTTTCCCTGCTCGCCCCTTGGTGGCTCCAGCCCCCTCGCCTCATCAGGCCCTCTCCCTCCATGTTCTGCTCCCCAGAGCACAGCTGGAGCGGCTTTTAAAAATGCCTGTTTGAGTCTAGCACTCTTCTGCCTGAAGGCTTTCAATAGCTCCCTGTGGCCCTCAGGAGTAAATTCAACATTTGTATCATGTCCTGCCAGGGCCCTGAGACAGCACCTCCCCCCTCGGTCCTGCACACGGAAACACTGGCCACCCGTGGCTCCGTGACCCCATCCCACGGACCTTTCCTCCGGGACATTCCCCACCTTTTTGCCTGGTTGGTGGGTGCTCCATCCACCCTCACCTGCTAGCTCAGCTGGCACTCCCCAGGGAATCCTCCCAGAGCACCTGCCTTCCTCTGTGCTCCCAGGACAGGCACCTCTCACAGCCCCGCCTGGCCCCCTGCTAACCCTTTGCAGCCTGGATGGTTAAATGCCCTCCTCCCTTGGCTGTCTCGCCTGAAGACCGTCCTAGAGCCCAGAGCCTAGAGCCCAAGTTGAAGGAATGCTTCACTGGGTGTCAGGGGTCTGCAAACTTTCAGTGCTCAATGCCTCATGGCCCATGGTGGCCATGATCTGATCGTGGGATGAGTCCCACCTTACCCCATCTTGCTCTCCTCAGGAAGACTGCTGGGAAGCACTTATTCTGAAAGACCTCCCTGAGCGCTTGCTGCATTTGGCCACAGCGTGATCCTGAAGGCCACAGCCCTGCCTCAGGCAGCGCCAGGCAGGCCCAGCTCTCCTTGGGTCCTAGCTGTGCCCATGGGGGCCTCACCTTCCTCCTGCATCGCATGTCAAGTGTCCAGACCTTCTCTCCTCTCATGGCTTCCAGGTTGGCCCAGTGCCCAGTTGAGAGGAAGGGCCCTGAGGAAAGAGGCCATATTCTTTTTCCTTTTAGTCCCCCAAAGGGCCCAGAACAGTGGCAGGGCAAAGCATCAGGCCCTGTGCAACTCCCACATAGATCAGGGACTGGCCAGGGCACCTTTTCCAGCAGGGTAATGGCCTCCTCAAATAGGCCATGACGCGCCACCTCATTCCAGCCTGCTCATTGCGCCTGGGCCTGCACCTTGAACTGTCATTGTGAGGAGCATCCTCATCTACACACTGGAAGAAAGAGCAACGGCTCCATCCAAAAGGAGCGGGCTCAGTGCCTGGCACCCAGAGCCTTCAGCAGAGTCAGCTCTCTGAGCTATTCCCCACTGCAGATACTCCCTTGGAGAGGGCAGGCAGCTGAGGCTCTGGAGGCAGCTGAGGCTCCGGAGGCAGCTGGCCACCCATCTGTGGGAGAAGTGGTTTTTCCTCAGGGCCATGTGCAGCTCAGGAAATCAAAACCCAAATGAATGCCCTGAGGGGCCAGGAGCTCCCTCCTGCTCTCTGCTCCCTCATGAACAAGGCCCTGAGACCCTATCTTTCCTGGCATTTCTCTCTCCTCCTTTGCCTGTCTGAGCCAGAGATAGCTGAGCACTGCCTCATAAATATGTACACAGAGATGGCCAGCCTCTGAGACCTGCCACCCCTCAATCAATGTCCCCCCCAACCCCCGAGAGATCGATAGAACTAATACAGCAATCTGGAGCCTGGACGGTGTAGTTCATGAACCTGCTATTTATTTTCCTCCCAATTTCTCTCTGTGCCTCCAGCCCTCACCCATTCCGCCAGCCCCCATCCCAAGTGGCAGCCTCATGACAGTTGGCCTTCCTGGACCAGACACCCTGGAGGGAGGAGGCAAGCTGGGCACTCACCCTTCGGCTGGTTGATGGATGGACATGAAGGTCTTAATGAATATGAATCTCCTCCTCCTCCTCCCCGAGGAGCCAGCCCCATTGCATTCCTTCACACCTCGCCGAGCCTAGAAAGGTTACTTAGAATTAAATGTAAATCACATATTTACTGGTATGAATCAGATCGCAGTGTCACTTTCTCACAACAGAGAGTTTATCACTCCGTAGCCCCGAGGGTTTCTGCTCTCTTGTGGCTGCACTTGGGTTCACAGGAGAGCCACTCACAGCCCTCGGATATGGGGGTGAGGGTGAGGGTGAGGGTGCTCAGAACCTGGAAAAGGGCAGTGGGCTCAGTGGGACACCTGATGCCAGTGTGTCTAGCCCTTTGGTGCCCAAGTCACAGCTACTTTTAATATCACATCCGTTGGCAGTGGACACCATGGGCTAGGCAGTGCCTTACATGCTGTGGCTGTTTGATAAATATTGAATAACCACAGGAACATCTCTGCTAAAAGGCTGCTGGCAGCCACCTCCCTTCGCAGACTCATCTGCGTTTCAGACACGTGGGAGGGTTTCAGCGATGTTGCCTCATGTTGAGAGGCAGTGGAGTGGCAGGACCTTTGCAACCCTGAGACTAGGCTCAGAACCTGGCTCTGCCACTCGCTCGGCAGGACTGCAGGCACTTCACCTTGATGCAGGTTCTTCATCTATAAAGTGGAGTCTGCTGCAGGTTCTGCTGCCCACTGACATATTGTGTGTGGATGCATTTGCCCACAGTAGAGTTCTCTGCAAAGGTGAGGAGCAAGGACCACAAGCTCAGTGTAAAGGCCACCAGACAAGGAATAAAGGGACTCATGTCTCAGCCTTGATTCTCTCACCTCATGGCTAGGTGGTCCTTAGAATAGCCTTCCGCTCCTCTGAGCTTCAGGTTCACCTCTCAGCAAACTGGGAATAATGAGACCTTTCCTGACGAAGTGAGGCTCCAAAAGATGCAAGAAAGACAGATCTCTTTGCAAACTATAAAGTGCTGAGCACAGCTAAGGAGCTCTGAGTGGGTCATTCCCCTCAGCCACGGCCGGATGCCGGGGACAGCCGCTTTCTCCAGGATGTCCCTCTCCTCCCTCAGAGGCTGGTCTCCAGGTAATAGCTGTGCATTTGGAGGGCTCTTTGCAGTTTGCAAATCACTGTGTAAGGCTGGAGCTTACATTTATTTAGGAGGACACATAAGCGTTGGGGTTCCTTGGTGGCCAGCTCCTCACAAGGAGGTGTGCTGGGAGAGTCGGTTCCTCTGCCTAAATTTGTACAAAGCTTTCTTGGGCTTAAAGACAGGAATATTGTTTTTATAGCCAGTCCCAGGCTTGGAAAAGCTCTGCCTTTGTTTAGGTGCTCAAGTTAAGGGTACATCCACTGCATTTAGAATTCATTTGTTAACCATAGCTGGACATGGATAGGAAGTGAAGTAATGATTTTAGAGGGAAAGTATGTTCTAATTATTTATTTCAATTACCGATTGTGTAACAAATCACCCCAAAGCTGAGTGGGATAAAACAGTTTGATTTATTAAGCTCATAGTTTCTGGAGCCAGGAGTTTGGACAGGGCACAGTGGAGATGCTCGTCTCTGCTCTGCCAGTCTGGGGTCTCAGCCAAGAAGGCTCATAGCCTTGAGAGTGACTTGAACTGTTGGGGGCTGGAGGCAGGTGGAGGTTTCTTCACTCGCCTCACTGATACCTGGGCTGCAAAGTCTCAACGTCTTGGACTCAGCTAAGCTGATCATCACAGCACCCCCAGGTGGCCTCCCCATGTGCATAGGGCTTCTCACAGCATGGGTACTGGGGTTCAGGGGACAGGGCAGCTCTGGAGAGACAGACAGTGTTCCAGGAGACCAAGCAAAGCTTCAAGGTTCTTTAAAACCTAACCTTAGAGTCATCCCTATCACTTCTGCCAAATTCTGTTAGTTATTAGGAGTTACTAAGTCCAGCTGAAATTTAAGAGAGATGAATTCAATTCCATCTCTTGATAGGGGAATGGCAAGATCACATTGTTGTAGGGCATGTGGAATGGGGGTTATTGTTGTCACCATCCTAGAAAATACTTCTGCTATAAGATCTGTTGTTGCTTTAAAATAAGCCACTGAGAAATCAATAAACCAATCATGACATTGCCAAACACATACCGACTTTCTCCCGTGTGCAAAGCACTGGGCCAGCTGACACGGTAGGGAGAGAACTTGGACTCCACTGCTCACAGCACAGATCCCACATTTATAAAATGGAATCCAATTAGGGAATCAATGGATGGCAAGAAACAGAGACCCAATTCAGGCAACTCAAGTAAAGAAGCATTTATTGTCCGGTCACTCAGGGGGCCCATGGAAACCTAAGGACAGAATCCTAAATTCATTTCCAGAAGGCATGAGACTCAAGTAGGAAGCCATCAGCAGTGGAAACAGCCCTCACTTTGTCTCTCAGGACCACATCAGGGAATTCACTTCTTTTCAGCAATCTCCCTGTGGCCTCCCTCTCTGCTGTCTGCCTTCCAGGGTATCCCTGGTTCTCTCACATAGCTCATGGCTTCATTATGACCCTTAATGGACACCATGACTCAAATTCTACCTCTTGATCTTTCAGCTCTAAATATACTGCAATCAGAATTCCAATACCCAGTCCTAACTGGCCCAGGCCATCTTTTCCAGCCATTTCTTATAGGTATTAGATTGTTGGCCAGTCAATAAACAAGATATCTTTACATCAGGTATCTACTTCTTGGTTCAATCAGGCAAGGGACATAGAGAATTCCATGGGAAGAAGCATGGAAACATGGCTGTGGCCTCCCAGTATGGCCTGTGGGTGAAACAGTGTCTCTTAACAAGGATTCGACAAAGCAGGCTGTTATAAATTTCTCTAGTGCCCTCTCACTAGACATTGGGGAAGATAGAATTGATAAAATGGGAGGAAAGTACTCTTTAATCTATAAACTGCTGCACAGCGGGGACCGGTATCACACTCAATTCATTTATTTGTTCAAGAAATATTTACTGAGCATCTAAATCATGCTTGGAACAGGGAAGTGTCACAAATAAGTTAGACCTGGTTTTTGCTCTCCTACTCTTCTTGTGATTGTAAAGGTATGAGATAAAGTCTGTGAAAGCCCAAGTAGCTTTAAACCTGACCAGTGACACAAAGCATAAACACACGAGAGTTTAATAAAATTGCCTGAAAGCAAACTAAAATACACCAAAGTAACATTTTTCACTGATCAGATTGGCAAAGATTAAACACGCAATGAGAGTGGTGTGCACAAAAGTGAGCACACTTTCACACTATCGCTAGGAGTGAGAACTGACAGACACTTCAAGAGGGGCCATTTGAAAATATTCTTTACGATTACAAGTGCACCCCTTCTGGGAAGCTGTGATTCCAGGTGTAGGGACTTATTCGTTGTGGTGCTCTCTGTGATTTCAAAGGATTATACACCAGTCAATAGGAGAATAGTTAAATAGATTTTGGCACATCCATTTAATGGACTCCTAGATGATTATAAACTATAGAGGCCCAATGCACAAAATCCGTGCACTCAGGGGTCCCTCAGCCCAGCTTGGGCCCTCTCACAGTCCAGGAGTCCTCAGGAGATGTCCGGGAGTGGGCCTAAGCCATCAGTTGGACATCTGCAGTGTTGCTGCAAAGGTGGGAAAGGCTCCCACCACTGCTGCTGCCCTCGCCAGCGATGAGTCTAGCTCAGGGCTTCTAGCTGAGTGGCGCTCCCCCTGTGGGAGTGCAAAGACCACCAGGGAAAAGCTCCTGTGCTGAGCGTCTGCCCCCTGGTGGTCAGTACAGGTCATAGAGACTGGTTGTTCTACCATCAGGCGAAAACCAGCTCTCTGACATCCCCTGAGGGGTCCCAGATTTGGAGAGGGTGCAGGAGAGGCCAAGCGACCCCACCAGTGCATGATCAGGGCCAGGGAGGGATGCGGGAAGTTGGCCAGCCGGGGAAGGACTGCAGGAGGGCTCCAGGGCGTGTCCAGCCTATCTCGCTCAGTCTTGATTGGCCAGACCCCAGCAGCAAGCTAACTACTGGTCAAAGCATCTGCCCCCTGGTGGTCATGCATGTCATAGCCAGTGGTTGAGGGGCCTTAGCATATCATTAGCATATTATACTTTGATTGATTGAATGGATAACCAGATGACTGGACACTTAGCATATTAGGCTTTTATTATATAGTATAATGAGGAACTTCTTTATGTGTTGCTATGTGAAGATGGCTTGAATATAGTGTTGAGTTAAACAAGTAAGGAATAGAACTACAAGCTACCAATTGTGTTTAAAAATGGCGGGAGGTGAGAAGATACACACACACACACACACACATACACGGGCTTATATAAGGATAGAGTGTCTCTAGAAGAAGTCACAAGAAATTAAGTGCCGTATTTTTTCTTCTGGAAAGGAAATTAGTAGTAGAAGGGAGGCAGTTTACTGTATACTTCTAAAATATTTCTAATTTCAGAACTATTAGAATGTTTTATTTATTCAAAAAATACATTTAGAAAAGTGACAAATAAAATTTAGTATCCTATAAAATCTTACAAGTTTCACATGGTTAAAACAGAGTGACTTTCTGAGACTAAGAGAGGGCTCTACAGCATACCCAGGCTGTGGTCAGCGCTGCCTGTCACTGGGCCCATCAGACCTGGAAGGTCCCATGGTGCCAGAGGGCTCTATGGGAGACAAGGATGCTGGGGGAAGTCTCTGGTAAGCAGTCACAGAAGAATTGTAGGGCAGACCTCCAGGGTCCCAGAGCAAGGTCATTATTGTCATGGCAAAGAACTCTTGCTCTGGGTACTACTGAAAATTGTTATGGGGCACTGTCTGACTATGGGATCAGACCTCCCATCTTGATCTGAATGGGCAGTTTAGCTATGAGGGAAATCGCACCGTTGGGACCAAGTCCAAATGTGTTCAGAGGCATGATTAAATTACACGCACCTGTGACCCACACAGTGCATCGCTTTCTCTCAGGGAATACCTACTCCTCACGGGTGGGTATTCTCTCCAATCGTCTGATGCAGAAGGAGAAAACATGGGCCTGGTTCACAGGAGCGTGATGTGTCCTCCTGCATTGAAGAGACTGCAGAGCTACAGGCCCAATCTGCATGGCCCAAGGGGACTGCAGTGAAAGGAAATATCGTGTGAAGCTGCAAGGAAAGTGACCTGAGGAAAGCATATACAAAGATGCAGTGCTAATGGCTGGGCTATTTGGTCAAGAGCCAGAAAGGAAGAAAACCATAAGGTCAGGGATGAGAATGTCTGAGGAAAAGAGATATGAGAGGACTTAAGAGAACAGGCACGCAGCAGGCAGGTCTTGTGATCTCATAGAAACGTCCACTACCCAGTAGACATTTAACAACTGGAGGGCAGGACAACCCATCTGTGGGTGTCCGCCAGCTCTCTCTGTAGTCACTGATGGCAAGGATGGGAGCCATGAAGGCCCCCACGACAGGGGGTCCCTCTCACCAAGGCTTGTCCCATGACTGCTGTTCTGAAATGTCAGGTCTGCCAAGGGTACGGGCCCCTGAGTTGTCAACGTGAACCCATCCTGACGGAGCACTGGCCCACCACGTATTGATGGGTTGATCACACTGGAGCCTTTCTGTCCCAAAGAGAGCAGTGATGTTTCCTTACTGGGCGGGGTTCATGGTCCCCTTTCCCCAGCACCACCATATGGAATATTTCATTTCCTACATAATTTCCCACATGTAGGTGACTCCTACCCACTGTATGGCAAAAGAGGTGTGATAATGGACATGGCCATGGGATCCCGTGGTGCTATCATGTACCCACTATCCAGTTACAGTAGTGATAGTGACCTTTTAAAGGCTGAGCTTGGAGACACAAGGTTGTGGGGTCCCTGTCCCTGTCCTTTGGGATGTAGTCTAAGCAACCAGTCAACAGCCATAAATGGTTCTGTTCCTGTGCTGAAATCTGTGAATCTGGGAGCTGTGAATCTTGCCATCTCTCTCAGTGATGCTCTGGCAGCGTTTATGCTTCTTGTCCCAACAGAATTCAGGCTCTGTGAGGTTGTGGGTCCTGGTATCCAGGCAGCTGACACTTCCATCACAGGGCTAATACTCCTTGCAGGAGGCACCGTAAGGGTCCCACTGGACTCAAAAGTAGTGACTTTATGTCCTCATGTTAGTGGACCAGCAAACAAAGAGAGGAGTTAGCATCTGGCAGAAGTAATTTACCTTGACTACTATGAGGGGCAAGGGCTGTTGCTGTCAATGGGGACAGGGATTCTCAGGGGAGCCTTGATGACCCTTTGCCTGATGAAAGAATTTGTAAATGAGCAATAGCATCAGTAACAGCTCCTGAGGACTGAACAAGCTCAAAGTCCTTGTGATGATGTTCCAGGTCACCTGCCTGGTAAGCCAATTGCTGGTGGAGGATGAGGGACATGAAGATTGAGTCATGGATGTGAGTTGTGATGACTATGCATGGGGGCCTCAGGAGGCGCTAGAGCAGCAGAGACTGTGTCTTGTCTCAGTAACCCTGTGCCTTAAGTCTTCCCAGACTAATTGGACTTGTACCTATTCTTGGAGGAAAAGGGAGAACATCCATTTTCACACAGAGCCGAGGCCCCCAGAGCAGTGTGGGAGTGGGACATGGGGAGGCAGAAGGGGCTGGTGGTGTGAGGGTGGACGCACACATGCTTCTGCATGACTCCAGATCAACCTCCAGGGTCTTAGATACTTGTTTCTGGCATATGAAAAGATTCACTCCTCTTAGAGGCCAAAAGGTGCTTTGTTACAGTAAAGACATAGCATATATGTTGGCAAATAAATAAATAAATAAATGTAACTTAACTTGAATCCAGCATTGCCCAAACCTATTAGACCATGTAACCTTACAAAAAAAATTGTTCCTAAATAACAAATATTTACATGTTGTAGCATGCTCTACTTTACAGAGTGGTTTATAGAACAGTGTTTGGAAAAATACTGAGAACTCAATGTTTGCATTGACTTTGGAAGGAAATCACAGACCAGAGAGGTGACCCAGCTTGTCCAGAGACATACTGCCAGAGACCAGTCATTGTCACTAATAGAGAAATGTGCCTGAAGGCTGGTCAACTTTAATTGCTCTGAATGGTTGGAGCTATTCACTCATCCTTTAGATCAGGGGTCCTCAAACTTTTTAAACAGGGGACCAGTTCACTGTCCCTCAGACCACTGGAGGGCTGGACTATAGTTTAAAAAAAACCAACAAAACTATGGACAAATTCCTATGCACACTGCACATATCTTATTTTGAAGTAAAAAAACAAGGCAGCAAAAACACCCGGTGGGCCGGATAAATGTCCTCGGGGGTCGCATGTGGCCCACGGGCCATAGTTTGAGGACCTCTGCAAGATGGAGACATTGATAGTTAAAGCAATCTGCAACCTGTTACTTACATGTAAATTCTTGCTGCCTGTTTGTTGTTGGAATTTCCTGCCCTAAAGATATGGTTGTTTTCCCATTGCCTTAATAAAAGCTTTGAGCAGGGCCAGAGGAGTGGGCAGTCTACCCACTAGAGGTAGACTCCACGCCTGGCCCCCCCAAGTTCCAAATTAATTTCTTCTAGTCTCTCTATTCATTTTGTGTGCGGCCTTCTCCAGAACTCGAACCCTGAACAGGAACCGTGAACCACACAGGATGTGTAAGGGGCTCCCACAACACACAGCAGGAGCTAGCAGACATTCTGATATCCTGGCTGAGACTTTTTTTCTCACCTGGGGAAATTTTACATTCGTGATTGTTGCCAAGCTATTAATGAAAATGAGACCTAAGTTAGCTTCAAAAAATGAGGATTTAGCATGGGAAAGTCTTTGACTACTGAAATTAGGAATGCAAATGAACATATATCCTAGAAATCACCTAGCAGGTAAGAAAGAAATCCCACAAATGCCAGTCATTGCAACTCATGGTACCTTTTGGGGCCTCAGTTTACTCTTTTGTGAGGGAAGGAGGGGGAACGGGCTAGCGAATTGCTGAGGTTCTTCCCAGATATACAGATTCTGTGGTTTCAGAGACTAGTGGCAAATGGCAGGGAGGGCTGGGGGCTAGAGAGCACCTCTCAAGGAGGGAAACATCAGCTGGTCCAGCCTCAGGACCCTCATGGGCTTCCCTGCTGCCCACTGAGGAAGCCCTTGTCCCAGATGCAAAGTGCACATCTCACATTAGCTTTCGAGGCAGCACTGATTAGTAATTAAACGGCTTAAAAACATAAAGCCATTAGAGCGAATTAGATCAAAATCAGAACGCACATGCTGGCTCATAATTATGAGTGTACCTGAGACCCACAGGAGAGGACATTTACATTTTAACACACACGCTGCACAGGCATTAATATCTCCTCACCCGCCCCTGCTCTCACCATGGGGGCCCTGCTGCTTAATTCATTCACTTTTCAGTTTTACTCTGATCCTGGAAAAAGCAGGTCATCCTATAAGAAGGTGATGGAGAAGAGGGAAAAGAGGTTCTGCATTAGGCTGGTGTTAGCCTTGCCATGCCTCGCTGTATTACTTTGGGCAAGTTCCTTACCCACCTAGCAAACCTCCTTTTGCTCATCTTTAAAATGGGGACAACACCCATCCTGTAGTGTTGTGCTCAGGATACAATGAATCAGTGAATTTCTGAACGTAACACAGAGTCGATGCTGATAACAGATAGCCATTACTGGACTTGTCACCAGGCCCTTAGTAGGCACTCAGCTATCCATATGGCCTGGCTTGGACACCTTCAGTATGGCTGCCCTATGCTGGACACTGCTATGGGCCAAGGAAGAATGTGGGCTCTGGAGAAGATTCATTATCTCCAGGAGATGAGATGAATGAACACACAATTGTTGGGCTTATCCAAACCGGGGGTCTCAGGCAGGGACAGTCCGAGTGCAGTGCAGTGGTCTGACTTACACACATTATCTCCTTTAATCCCCACAGCCATCCTCACTCCCATTTGACAGGTTAGGACATCAAGGTTAAGAGAAGCTTGTTTAGTACCGCAGAGCTGGGAAATGGAGGAGTCAGTGATCATATGGGATCTGTGAGGCCTCCCAGCCCATTGTCCTCATGACAGCAGGCTGCATGCCAGGCAGTATCCCATCCTTGGATGTTGGGGCTACAGAAGGAGAAAGGACAGGTGTCAGACTCCTGAATGCAAGGTTGAGACACCGTCTTGGCTCAAGGTCTGAGAAAAATCAATGCCCAGTGCTTACTGGGCCTCATAATTTTGCCTCTGAGCCAAGGCAACTCTCCTCATTCTTGGGCCACCACTGGAGGCAAACCTCTTTGTCGGTCATCCCTGAAGGATTTTGTGAACTCCAAAATCTGGATCCTCAGTCTCTCTCTTCAGCCTCTTGGAAGAGAGAGCTAGCCAGCAGCCTGGTGAATCTGGCAGGCCTGCTTCTAGACTTGCAGAATGTAGTTCATTGCTGTGTGGCTTTGGGCAGTCATTTTGCCTTTCTGTAAAATGAGAGGGTGGGACAAGCCAAGCTCAGCTGCTCGTCCCAGCCTTCACTCTCCAATTCTATGAGAGCCTTTGCATTCTCTGGGATTTTTTGAAAATAAAGTACCTGCCCTTGATACTTGGGCTCACTGTGACTTTCAGCTCTCATTATTTCCCCCAGAGACTTAACTCTCCAAGGTCTCTGAAACAAAAGTTTGGAGGCCTTTTTAAAAAAAACATAAAATATCAGGACCAGACAGGCCATTTTCAGATAGTCCCTGGGGCCAAGTCAGCTATTAAAGATGGAAATTATATATTCATAACACAGGAGATTGCTGCTTGCTTATTTATAACTTGCTCCATTTCAAGAATATTTATTCTAGATGAGAAGGCTTGATAATTTCCATCCAATCTCCTCCTCATAGCTTAGGGCAAAAGAAGGAAACAGCTCAATTGAAGGAGCCGTTTTCTATTATCAGCAGGTCAGAGAGGAACAGGGCTCCTCTCCCTTCAGGCCACGAGCAGGGCAGGATTGGTGCTGGCAGCCTGCACCCTGGTCTGCACCAGCCTCCCGGGGGACCCAGCCAAGACCTCACCACCCCTGGGCAGAATCCTCTCAAATAAGGTGGAACTTAACATGGAAGAATGAGGCAGCAGGAGCTCAGCCCGCTCCTTTGACCTTGGAAGAAGCTGAGGCCCAGAAAAAGGGTATGTGCTTGTTCAAGGTCACAGGGACAGCAACACCACACACACACACACACACACACACACACACACACACACACAGAACTGGGCTGTGCACCCAGGCGCCCTGAGTCTCAGGTCAGCACTGTTTCCAAGAGGAATTATTGAGTACCTACTATGTGCCAGTCTCTGGGCCAGGTGCTAAATCAAGCCAACCAGGTTTTCTTTTTCCTTCCTTTCTTCCTCCTTTCCTTCCTTCTTTCCTTCCTTCCTTCCTTCCTTCCTTCCTTCCTTCCTTCCTTCCTTCCTTCCTTCCTTCCTTCCCTTTCATATTCTCACCTAAGGATATGTTTATTGATTTTAGAGCAAGAGGAAGAGAGAGAGAGAACCATTGAGGTGAGAGAGAAACACTGATCAATTGCTTCCTGATCATGCCCTGACCAAGAATCAAACTGAGCGGAACAGAGAGAACTGCACACATAGAGGGAGAAGGCTCAAGACAAGGGCCTGGCCAACTCCCCATGTCTTCACACACTGCACGAGGGACCAGGTATCATCATCAGAGCCTTTGAGCAAAGGCAGGAACAGGCAGGCTGGCTTTTAAAAATGTCTCAAAGTTGAGGATGAGGGGGCAGCAGGAAGCTAGGGTTTCCTACCACTAGTGATGCTTATTCTGAAGCAGCTTGTGACATTTACGCGGTGGCATTCCTACACAGCTCTGCCTCTGAAGTTCCCTGTGGCTGGCTTTGAGAAGGACCTAGGACCACCTGCGCCAGCACCGGGAGCCTGGGGGCTGAGTCAGGTGTGACTTTCCAGGTCCAGGCCAGACCACTGAAATTAGAAACTCAGGGAGTCTTGCTATTTGTATGTTATAGCTCATCAGGAAACTTGGAAGCAAAGTCATGGCTTAAGACCTTTCATTTGGGCTCTGCTGAGAGTATCTGGAGAGTCTCTGGCCTCTAGGGCAGCGGTTCCTGGCCTGCCCTGCACATAAGAGTGCCCTGGGAATATTGACAATGCAGATGGCTGGACCTCTGCCCAGAGATTGAAGGGGTTAATTCACTTGGTCTGAGAGGACCTAGGCACCATTACTGGTAAGTGCTCCCAGGTGGCTCTGGGCTCTGTAGTGCAGGGAGAGAGAGAGAAAGAGAGAGAGAGAGAGAGAGAGAGAGAGAGAGAGAGAGAGCATTTTGAGTCCTAAATCTGGTGCACAGGGGTGCAGGAGCGGAGGCTCCAGGGGTGCCAGTTCAGCTAATCAGCCTTGCCTCTTTCTGCACATGCTTCATACCTTACTCTGTGCCAAGCCCTGGGATGCTGGGGCACTGGCGTGCTGTGGAGGAGTGTCCAGCCTGGAAAGGAGAGGTGTGTGTGTGACGTTTCCTGGACCATGTCCCAGATCCCATCTGCTCACCTGGGGCAGGAAGCCTGCACATTGAGAATGTCAAAGTCAGAGATGTTTCTCATGGCCTCATTTTCCTGCCTGCAGTCCAGGCATGTGGAGGGGATTCCCAAGGTCACTCAGTATAAAGGCGAGAGATGGCTGGGTTTGCAACAGAGGCAAAGGGCTCAGCTTCCGCGGTGGCTGGGACAGTGTGTGGATACGGGGAGGACTGCACAATCACTTGGGAGCAGGAAGGGTAAAAGGCCAGTGGAAGATTTTGCAGAGGAGGAGGGAGATTGAGAGACCATCAGAGCCCCGACAGGAGAGCTGAGCAGACAGTGCCCATGGAAACCAAGAGTTCATGTTGTCCTCACACCTCGTATTGTAATTATGGGAACTGCAGGCCAGGCACAGGATGATATGTCCAAGGTCACACACATACACACACACACACTCACACTCACACAGATACACACATATGAACACACCGACCCACATTTACTACACACATCCACAGACATATAAAGACACATATATACACACATATATACACATACACAGGTGCACATACAATGCACACATGCACACCCATATGCATACACAACATACATACATAGAGACACCCATACACTGTACACACTCACATACATAAGACACATATGCACTATCAACACAGACACAAAGATCTAATGTACACACATAGGCACACAGACACACACATAGACTCACATGCAACACATGCATACACACACTCATATGTGCACAGACAGACACAGCTCCTCAGACAGCCAAGACCTTCAGAGCTCTTCCCACATATTGCTTGGTGTCTCAGTCTTAGCATAGCTTATTGATGCTTTGGTAGTAAAACATTTATTTTTGCATTTTTAGGCAGAATTCTTGCTCAGGATATCCTAACTAAACCTTAATATCAGAGAAATCACAGTGGCATGAGGTTTTAGAAGATGATTTTCTTTTTTACTCCTTTTAATCAATTAATCAATTGTAAATGCCTTTAATACAGATATGTGAACATCGGTCTTGACCTTATAAAATTGGTATTTTCAGCATTTAAACATGGGGTTTGTCAGCCCACAGGCCATAGATGCTATAAAGATAGGAAATGCCCTTTCTAGGAATCCAAGATTGCTTCTCTGACCCTGATGCTGACCAGTTCTTTCCTGCCCACGAGGACCTGCACACCCCCTGACTGGGCAACACGGGCCACAGGGAGCCCCTTCCCCACAGGACACACTCACAGGTGCTGGGAACACTCAACTGCACAAAAATGTGTCTACATCGACTTAAAGGTGTAGGGAGGTCCTCATTTGCATTACTCATTTATAGAGATGTGTACACACAAGAGCCAACACAGGTACATGTATGCACATGTATACAGAGACACATGTTCATATGTTTCCACCACATACATGTCAAACCTGCCTGGACACTCCAAGGCTGCTTATTACCCATAGCTATAGAAGGGTGTGTGTGTGTGCGCGTGTGCATGTGTGTGTGTGTGTGTGAGAGAGAGAGAGAGAGAGAGAGAGAGAGAGCACAAGAGAGCGGGTGGGGGGTCTTTATTTAAAGTGGAAGACTTACTCTGGGCTTTATATGTTCAACTTTAAGGCCTAAGGTTCAACACACTCTATTCTTATTTCTTTGCCCTCCCACCCTGACCCCCAAGTTTTAGTTCCTGGGAAACCAGCAGGTGAGATGCTGAGGACCTGGGATCATGTTAGTAGGTAGCACAGGGCAGATGTGCCCTCCACCGTTGCCTTTCGGAAGGGAGCTGCCAAGGGTCTTCAAGCCAAAGAAACTGCCTGAGCCCTCAGACAGGTCAGGTGTAGGCTTTCAAGAGCAGAGGAGGGTTAAAAGGCCTTGCTGCTCTCTGCAAAGCCCACTGTGAACATCTCCAAGGCAGAGCAGGAAGTGAGAGGCCTCCCAAGACAGCCTCCTGGGGGATGGATGACCTCTCATGTGGCTTCCTGCAGGAGGAGCAGTTAAGAGAAACACCATCTCGCAGGAGGCGAAGGCACAGGCTTTGGGCCCTGGCCCTGGCACAGGGTGTCCCTTTGCTGTGAGTCACACTGCTGCATAAGCTCAGTTTTGCTCCTCACCTGGCACACTGCTCCACCCCAGAGCCACCAGGGGTTACACACTCTCCCTACATCTAGAAGAAAACACACTCATCTCTGACGCCTTCGTGGCTACTAGAATCTCCCAAATATCTAAACCAAAAGCAAGCATTCACTCTTCTGGCATGGCCAGTGGTGTTGGAGCAGAGCTCTGGACCAGAGCATGGGCATCTGAGCCACTGTGCCACCTTGGTCTGCATAGCCACTTGGGCCCCAACCTCTTCCCTTAAGGCACATACAAGACTCCAGAGGGTTCCAGAATGGTGCGTGCCAGGACACATCTAAAACACAGAAAGAAGCTTTTAGAGGCCATTCTTATCTGGGACTTGCTGATCACATCAAAAGCAGAACATATCTTCCTCAAACACGGCGAGTGGATTTACTGCTTGATACTTGCCTAGAACATAGGACTTTACAAAGCTTCTTAAGACAAGAAAATTTCCCTTTACGCTCCCAACACTCCTGCAAAGAACATATAGATATTCTTATCCCAAGTATGCAGATGAGAAAACGGAGACCCCAGAGAAAGTGCCTCGCTCAGGGGCTCACCAATAGCAAATGCACAGAGCCAAGATTCAAACGCAACGCAGGGTCTGTGATCTCATGGCTAAGAACACTCCAAACACACACCCTTCCATAGCTGTGAGGAGCTGCCTTCCTAAATCCTGCTTGAGTGGTGTGAGAGGCCTGACCCTTAGCCTAAATGCAGTCATCAGCTTTAGCCAAGGATGCCACTGATCACTCAACGCTGAGAAGGCAGGGCTCCTGGCTGCTATCCCTCCATTCCTGGCACCCGGCACAGTGCGTGACAAGGGACAGATGATCAGATAATATTTGTAAGATGAATAGAAGAATAGATGCTGGCTGGCTGGCTGGACAGATGAGCGCATAAGTTGAGAAGCATGGGTAAGAGCTTTAGAGTTGTACCATGTTATACTTTAATCCTGCCTCAATCTTCCTCAGTGTGTGCCTTTGTACAAGTCTAACCCCTCTGGCCCTGCCTAGAAGTGGATTAATGGCATCTGCCTCACAGGTGTAGCGAAGATGATATTGGTAATCCATGCAAAGCCCACAGCACAGCCCATAGCATGAACACACTTCTGTCATGGGAGACATTTTTATATGTTCCTTCAGGGGCTGGGCTGCCCACCCACTTCTACTCTTACCCACTCTTTGTCTCACCCATCCTGTGGGAATCTCAATCCAAGCTTGGCAACTGGCTAGAAATTACTCTGGCCCTGTCCAACCCAAGTAGCTCACTGAGGCCAAGCCCTGGCTCCCCTTTCCTGCTCCCTTAGCATAGTCACCTGTGTTGTCCGACCCCTCTGGCAAGAACAAGTGAAGTTAATGGATTCAATCTTCTAGGCTCCAGGAAATTGAGAACATATGTGCTTTTGGGGACCCCTTGCCCCATGATTGACATCAGGCTTTGGAAGAGAAAGGGAGGGAGATTCTTTCCTGTGTCCTTCCTTCTATACCTTTCCTCGACTAGGAAGCTAGTAGTGATGAGAGGGGCCCATTTTATTAGTTAGGATGCTTTCTGCTGCTTGAAACAGGGAACTCTGAACCACTGGCTCAAACAGTAAGAAAGCTGTCATGCAGTGAAGGGCCCAGGGTAGAGCAGATTCAGTGAGGTCCCCACATAGCCATAGGATGGCTGCTGAAGCTCTAAGTGTCATATGTAGATGTGGCAAAGTCAAGCAGAGAGGGAAGCCATTTCATCTGTGAGAGAACTTCCTCAGAAGGACTATCCTCTCAAGCTCCCACAACCTCAGGAGGGCTGGAATTGGAATCTCCTTGCTTTGACATGTCAATGGCCTCAGCTTGACCTAGGCAGTGAGCCTCAGGTAAGGAGTCCAGAGCCTTATTCTTTTCCATAAAGCCTTTATGATCAGTTCAATATGTCCTTTGATGGGGATGGACCCAGTGGGCTGGCCTGGAATATTAGCTGGGTTAATTGTCCCTTCAAATGAACAACCAGTTTAATCAAGGACTTAATGCCCTTAGACACTCAATTATGCTGCCTCCAGATGTGTAATTCCATTGCTGTCCCACACCTTGCATGCAAAGAGAATGAGATTGGCTAGTGTGTGTGCATGTGTGTGCACATGTGTGTGATTGCCTACAGGCATTTGTTAAGAGCAAACTCTTAGCTCAGAACCCAAGCTGATAGAAAACCTGACCTTGGCTGTTGGCCTCATGGCCTCATCAGACCACTCTGCCCAGCTCTTCTCAAGAAGGTGCTGCAACCACAGCTCACCTGCAAATGTGTGTGTGTGTGTGTGTGTGTGTGTGTGTGTGAGAGAGAGGGGGGGGGAGAAAGAGAGAGAGAGACTTGATAAGATCTATGTGGGGTTAATACTCTTTAGATTAATTAAACCAAATTCAGCCCATGAAGACATACATTTATACACAGACTCTCACAACAACATACTCCAATTTAGTCACTGTTCACTGTACAAAAACAAAACAAAACACACAAAAAAGCTTTACTCCAGAGTTATTTGTAGGACTATAGTAGAATGTCCTTTATCCAGCACAATTAAAACAAGATTGTTTAAAACAGTGACCTCCTGATTCATAGGTCAACACTCAACCACTGAGCCACACCTGGTTGGGTAAGAGCCTCATCTTATAGGTAAAGATCACACTTGCTTCACCTCCTGAGGTGTCTCAAGACTGTATGGGACTTGGGTGACAGGCTTATCCCCAATTCTGTCATTCATTCCCTTTGAACTCCATTGGCCTCAGTTTGCTCCTCCAGAAAATGACAATGCTATTTATTTCAACACCTTGAAAGGGCTTAAGATTATTAGCATAATACATGCTAACTAATCAAAACTTGGAAAATGCAGAAAAGTATATGGAAGAAAACACTACCCATAATCACACCAGCCAAAGATAATCATCATTAACATTTTGGTGTATTTCCTTTTACTCTTTTTTCTAGACATAATGGGGTCAGGGCTTGGAGGCAAGCATGAGAATGTACTGCGTCCATGGTAAGACACTGTGCAACCTGGACTCAGCACTGCAACTTGCCAGCTGGGTGGCTGGGAGGCACTCCACCCTCTTAGCCATTTGCTTATCAGAACCCTGGGAATTATAGTCCCACTGCCTTTCTCATAAAGTATTAATTGAGATGAGGAAAATAAAGCTTTAGCCTTGCTCCTTGTGGGGGGAAAGCATTACTATTTTATATTTAAAAAAACTATTGCATAAACCCTTCCCCAACCACCTTATCAGTTTCTTCCATTTTAGAGGATGACATTTGACAGTCCTTCTTGGCCATGGCTTCACACTAGCATTTTCTGGGGAGCTTATAAAATGCCAATGCCTGGGTTCCACTCAGGATACTGAAATAAGAATCAGGGGGTGGGACACTGGCATTGGTATTTCTGGAAAGTTCATCAGAGGATCTTATTGTGATCCAGGGTTGATAACTATAGGTGAGTGTCAAAATGCTTCAGAAAGGCCAGAGCTCCAGGAAAACTTAGAAGGGAGAAGATGGCAGCTGAATAGGCAGAACTTTCTTGCACTTTCCTAGCCTGGTGAAGAAAAACGTTACTTAAGTCCAGGAAACACATAGTCCCAATCAAGATGAACTCGACACAACCCATACCAAAACACATCATAATTAAAATGGCAAATGTTAAAAACAAAGAAAGAATCTTAAAGGCTACAAGAGAGAGACAGAAAGTTACATAAAAGGGATCTCCCATTAGAAGGTCAGCTGGTTTCTCAATAAAAACACTTCAGACCAAAAGAGAGTGACATGAAATGTACAAAATAATGAAAAGCAAGGAACCGAATCCAAGACTTTCCAGCAAGGCTATCATTCAAAATTGAGGGTGAAATAAAGAGCTTCATAGACAAAAACAGGCTAAGAAGTTTATTACCACTAAACCAGCACTGCAAGAAATGGTAAAGGGACTGCTATAAGAAGAGAGAGAGAGAGAGAGAGAGAGAGAGCGAGAGAGAGAGAGAGAGAAAGGAACACAAGCATAATGAATAAAAATGGCAACAAATAGGTACCTATCAATAATAACCTGAAATGTAAATGGATTAAGTGGTCTAATCAAAAGACATAGGGTAGCTGAATGGATAAGAAAACATGACCCATATATATGGTGTGTACAAGAGATACATCTCAGAAAAAGAGATTTGCACACTATGAAAGTGAAGGGATGGAAAAATAATTTCCACACAAATGGAAATGAAAAAATAGTTGCAGTAGTAATACTAATATCTGACAAAATAGACTGCAAAATGAAGGCCATGACAAGAGAGAATGAAGACTACTTCATAATACTAAAGGAATCAATACAACAAGGAGATATAATCCTGATAAAATATATTCACCCCATATAGGAGCACTCAAGTATATAAAAACATTTCTGGAGGACTTTAAGGGAGATATAGACAGTGATACAGTCATACTAGGGGACTTTTACAGCACATAAACATCACTGGATAGGTCTTCTAAAATATATATTAACAAAGAAATAGTGACCCTAAATGACACTAGATCAAATGAATTTAATTGACATTTGCAGGCATTTTACTCTAAAGCTGTAGAATATACATTCTTCTCAAGTGCACATGGGACATTCTCAAAGATAGACCACATGTTAGGAAATAAACTAAGCTTCTATAAGTTGAAGAATATTGAAATCATATCAAATATTTCTTGAATCACAATAGCATGAAATTAGAAATCAACTACAATAAAAGCACACCAAAAACATGCAAACACATGGAGGGTAAATAGCATGTTTTAAACATGAATGGGTTACCAAGAGATGAAAAAAGAGAAAAAGTTCCTGGAAACAAGAAAAAGAAACACAACAACACAAAATCTGTGAGACACAGCAAAAACAGTCTTGAGAGCACTACACAGGCCTACCTGAAGAAACAAGAAAATTTTCTAATAAGCGATCTAATCCTGCAACTTAAAGAATTAGAAAGAGAACAACAAGAAAAGCCCAGAGTAAGTACAAGCAAGGAAATAATAAAGATCAGAGCATAAATAAATTGCCTATGGACTAAAAAACACTACAAAATATCAATAAATCCAAGAGCTGTTTGGGTTTTTTTTTAAAGATAAATAAGATTGATGAACCTTTAGCCAGATTCATCATGAAACAAGGAGAGGACCCAAATAAATAAAATCAGAAACAAAAGCAGTGAAGTAACTGACACTACATAAACACAAAGAATTGTAAAAAATTACTATCAACAACCATATACCAACAAGCTGGACAACCTGGATAAAATGGGAAAATTCTTGAAAATCTATAATCTTCCAAAACTGAATGAAGAAGAAACATAAAACCTGAATAGGCTGATAACAATTGATGAAATTGAAACAGTAATAAAAAAAATGCCAGCAAACAAAAGACCTGGTCCAGACAGCCTCACAGGGAAGTTTTACCAAATATTCAAAGAAGAACTAACACATATCCTTCTTAAGCTATTCCAAAAATCCAAGATGAAGGAATACATTCAACCTCCTTTCATGAGGCCATAATGAGCCTAATTCCAAAATCAGATAAAGACACTACAAAGAAAGAGTATTACAGGACAATATCCCTAATGAACATAGATGCTAAAATCCTCAACAAAATAGCAAATCTGATCCAGCAATATACTAAAAAGATCATACACCATGACCAAGTGGGATTTATTCCAGGGATTCAGGGCTGGTACAATATTCCCAAATCAATAACAACATAATACAGCTAACATAATACTCAATGGGCAAAAACTAAAACCATTTCCCCTAAGAATAGGAACAAGATAGGATGTCTGCTTTCACCACTCTTATTCCACATAGTACTGAAAGTCCTAGATGCAGTGATCAGACAAGAAAAAAACATAAAAGGCCTCCAAATTGGAAAAGAAGAAGTAAAACTATCATTATTTGCAGATGATATGATATTGTACATAGAAAACCCTAAAGGCCACCAAAAAAACTACTAGATTTAATAAATAAATTTGGCAATGTAAGCAGGAACAATATTAACACCCAGATATTGATGGTATTTTTATACCATCAATTTTCAGAAAGAAGTTTCTCTTTCTGAGAATAATGAATTCTCAGAATGAGAAACTAAACAATCCTATTTACCATTGCAACAAAAAAATTAAGATATTTAGGAACAAACTTAACCAAGATGTAAAAGACTTGTACTCAGAAAACCACAGGACGTTGAAAAAAAAGAAATAGAGGAAGACATAAACAAGTGGAAGAATATAGCATATTCATGGATTGGTAGAATTAACATCATTAAAATGTCCATACTAACCAAAGCAATCTATAGATTCAATGCAATCCCTATTAAATGACCAAGAGTATATTTCACAGTTCTAGAACAAACACTCCAAAAATTTATATGGAACAACAACAACAACAACAAAAAGGTCCCAAATAGACATAGCAATCTTGAGAAAGAAGAAAAAAGTTGGAGGGATCACAATACCAGATATCAATTTATACTACAAAACTGTTGTAATCAAAACAGCCTGATTCTGGCAAAAGAATAGGCATAGAAATCAACGGAACAAAACAGAGAACCCAGAAATCATCTCAAGTTATTATAGTTGATTAATATTTGACAAAGGAGGCAAGAGGATACAATGAAGTCATGACAATATCTTCAATAAATGGTGTTGTGGGTGTTGTATGAAAGGAGTGAAGGTTAGCACTCCCTTTGACAAGGATGGAAGAGGTTCTTGGACCTAACAACATGCATATGGTCAACAAATTGCCCCCTACTTTGTGGCATCTAGTTACTATTTCTTTGCAACAGCATAGATAAAAATGGAGAGCATTATGCTAAGTGAAATAAGCCAGTCAAAGAAAGGTACATATCACATGATCTCACTCATTTGTGGAATATAATGAACAACATAAACTGATAGAACCAGTCATAAAAGCATCAAACAGACTGTCCAACCTATGAGGGAAGGCAGGGGGTGAGGGAGTAAGAGATCAACCAGAATTTATTAGGGAGATCCAAGATGGCAGCCAGCTGAATGGCAGTCAGCAAGATAGTGTGAGTGAGTGAGAGAGTGAAAGGAGAGTGCATGCACGTGCGGGGAGTGTGTATATTTGTGAGTGAGGGACAGTTATATTCCATAGGACTGGTGGGGACTGGCGGACCAGGCTCCCCTGGCCAGACAGCCTCTACTACTGCTGAAATCTCTCCTGGGGTGGCCAGCTCTGCCGTAGAGAAGGGGAGAGTGGCTGTGATCGGAAGCCTAGCCTTACTTTCATCTGGGGAAACTTCGGATACATCCTGTGACCCTACAACCACAACACCCAGGGACCAGCTGCTTCAGCTGTGAATCCACAGACACTGAGACTCCAGTTTCCTGGCTATGGGCACATAAAAAGCTTGTCCAGGGAGAGATAAGTGGTGGCCGAATACGCGAACAGTTTCTGTGCCTTCTCAGAGAAGATAGAAGGAACAGCTGAATGGAATAACATACACCTGGAATTAGTGGATTAAATACAGCTGCTAAGGCAATCCATGGATGGAAATGTCAGAGATTTCCTGGAGAGAGGTGGGATCTGGAATCCAGACTGGAGAGAGAAGCGCACACAGGCAGGACTAGAATCTCAGAGGGAGACTGTGCTGCACCAAATCTGCAACGTTTGGGGTCAGTGTACCCCTCTGATATGGAAAGGGGACCACAGGGCTGCTGGCAGTGAGGGACTCTAGATCTAAGCACACAGCCATGGGAGACTGTGTCCAGGAAGGCAGCCTGAAGTTCTACATTGGCCACGCAGTGCTGCGGGGAGAAAGATGAGAGGTGGTGTGGTTGCTTTGTCTTTATAACTTCCTTGCTTGTGCTTGCTAAACCTAGCGAATGGGATCTTTCAATTAAAAACACTCACTGAGACTGCAGGGGAAGGTAGTTTTTGTGGAAATTGGGGAGCAGAATAGGGAGAGATGAGCAGGAAACCAACTCTGAGACAGTCCATCCTTCCAACCCAGTCTTGAGTGCGGCAGGGAAAGGAAGAGTCTAAGCACCCCAAAGGAGCCCTGGGGGACTGTGTTGAGGGGACATTTGGCCCCGGAAATGAATATAGAAAAACCACCACCCAAGGGCTGTGTCAGAAATAGATGCTTGTGTAGATAAAACTGAAGGCAGGCAGAGAAACAAAGTGAGCAGATTGATCCTGCCTGACTGAAACCAAGGTTGTGGCTTATGACACAGAGGAGCGGTGGATCGCTGGGACCTTCAACACTGTGCTGACTATCTGACAGGAAACAGACGTGCCAGGCAGAACAGTAGAGAGGGGTCTTAAACCAGCCCCATGGGTCACTGAAGCTTCACTGAAGTGAATGAACTTCACTACTTCACTTTTTCATTTTTTATCTTTTACTTAAGAAACTAAACTTTTTTCTCACTTTGTTTTACTTTTTTATTATTATATTTTTATTTATTATTATTACTATTATTTTACCATTTTTTAAAGTTTTATTTTTTACTAGAGGCCTAAGTTACCATTACAGTGGAATAACTAGAATGACCAGTCCCTATGATGCACACTGATCACCAGGGGGCAGACACTCAATTCAGGAGCTGCCCCTTGGTGGTCAGTGTGCTCCCACAGGGGGAGTGGCACTCAGCCAGAAGCCGGGCTCACAGCTGGCGAGCACAGCGGCAGTGGTGGGAGCCTCTCCTGCTTCCACAGTAGCATTAAGGAGCAGTGAGCTGAGTGGTAAGAAGAAGCAAGCAAGTGGGCAATAAGGAGTGAGGGGTTCTGGACTTCCAAAGGGATCTGACTTCCAGGGGAGTGGGCCTAAGCCAGCAGGCAGACATCCTCTGAGGGGCCCAGACTGCAAGACAGTGCAGACCAGGTTGAAGGACACCCCCCCCCATGCACAAAATTTGTCCACTGGGCTTCTAGTAGCAATATGTTTGCGGATACATCTCTTAAGACAATGGAAATTAAGGAGAAAATAAACTAATGGGACTACATTAAAATAAAAAGCTCTGCATAGCAAAAGAATCCCTCAACAAAATGAAATAGGATCACACTGTATGGGAGAACGTATTTGGCAATGATACATCTGATAAAGGGTTAATACCCAAACTATATAAGGAACTCATACAACTTAACAAAAGGAAGACAAAAAACCCAACTAAAAATGAGCAAATGACCTAAATAGACACTTCTCTGAAGTGGAAATACAGATAGCTAAGAGACATATAGAAAAATGCTCCAAGTCACTGATCATTGGAGAGATACAAACTAAAATGGCAATGAAGTACTGATAGCTATGATGTGCACTGGCCACCAGGGGGCAGACACCTCAGACCTGCCAGAATGGCTATTATCAATAAATCAATAAGCATCAAGTACTGGTGAGGATGTGTAGCAAAGGGACCCCTAGTGCACTGCTGGTGGGAATGCAGACCGGTATAATCACTATTGAACACAGTGTGGAGTTTCCTCACAAAAATAAAAATGGAACTACCACTTATCCCAGTGATCCCACTTCCAGCAATATATCCTAAGAAGCCTGAAAAACTAATCAGAAAGAATATATGCACCCCTATGTTTGCAGCAGCATTATTTACTGTAGCTAAGATCTGGAAACAGTCCAAATGCCCATTAGTAGATAATGGATAAAAACAATAACAACAACAACAACAGCAAAAAAACACCACACACACAAAAAAAAACCCCTCCAAAAACCTGTAGTACGTTTACACCATGGAATACTATGCAGCTGGAAAAAAGAAGGACCTCTTACCCTTTGAGTCAACATAGAGGGATCTGGAGAGTATTATGCACAGGGGTTGTGTCATGGGAGAGGCTTGCATTGCTACAGCTGTGCTTGCCAGCCATCTGGCACTCATTGGTCAGCTGAACAGGTGCTCCCGCTGTGGGAGCGCACTGACCACCAGGGGGTAGTTCCTGTGTTGAGTGTCTGCCCCTTGGTGGTCAGTGTGCGTCATAGCTACCAGTTGAACAGTTGTTTAGGCTTTTATATATGTAGATTAAAGAGGTTTCTTTGGGAGTGGAAATGGGTGTTTTATTTTTCACTTTTAAATATATTTTTATTGAATTTTTTACAGAGAGGGAGGGAGAGGGATAGAGAGTTAGAAACATCGATGAGAGAGAAACATCAATCAGCTGCCTCTTGCACACCCCCTTCTGGGGATGTGCTTGCCACCAAGGCACATGCCCTTGACCGGAATCAAACCTGGGACCCATGAGTCTGCAGGCCAATGTTCTATTCACTGAGCCAAACTGATTAGGGCTGGAAATGGGTTCTTTGATTCCTTCTCCCTCTCGTCTGATCTTTCTAGTGAGGCACATTTACAACATCATAATCTCTTGCTTGGAGTGGGGCTTCAGGGTTCACACAGCATTTTCCTGTGACTCTGGAGCTGGGGTTGCAGGGTTGTAATAAGTGTTGACTCTATTCCAGATATTGTGCTGACTTGAGCGCTTACCTACAGGACAAGAGAATAGGCTCTCCCTAACACCGCACCAGCCTCTATGGAAGGCAATTTGGCAATAGCCATCCAAATTAAAAATGTGCTTGCAGGGACAAGAAAAAATAAACCAAGGAACTTATATACTTACCAGAGGCCCAGTGCACAAAATTCTTGCACTGGAGGGTGGGGTCCCTCAGCTGGGTCTGTGCCCTCTCACAATCTGGGATCCTTCAGGGGATGTCCACCTGCTAGCTGAGGCCCAATCTCCCCCCACCCCCACCCCAAGTATCAGGCCTAAGCTGGCAGGCAGACATCCCTCTAGCAGTCTGGAACCCTTTGCTCCTTACTGCCTGCCTGCAGTGGAGGCTGGAGAGAATTCCACCATCACTTCTGCACTAGCTAGCCATGAGCCCAGCTTCTGGCTGAGCGGTGCTCCCCCTGTGGGAGTGCACTGACCACAGGGGGAAGCTCTTGTATTGAGTGTCTGCCCCTGGTAGTCAGGGCACATCATAGCGATTGGTTGTTCTGCAGGTCATTCCACCATTCGGTCAATTTACATAGTAGGGTTTTATTATATAGGATATGCATACCCCATGGACACAGGCAATAGGGTGGTGAAGACCTGGGGGTGGTGGTATAGAGGGAGGGAAAGGAGGGAATGAAAGATATCTATGATATTATCAACAATAAAACTATATTTAAAAAGAAACACAAAACATAAATAAATTAAAAATGTGCTCACTGCTCAGGCCAGTGTGGTTCAATGTTAGTGTTGGCTCTCACGCTGAAGAGGTTCAATTTGTGGGCAAGGTCCAATTCCCAACCCTGGCTGGGGCATGTGTGGGAGCCAACCAGTCAATGTGTCTCTCTCACATCCATATTTGTCTCTCTTTCTCCTCTCTCTCTATCTCCTCCTCCTCTCTCCCTTCCACTCTAAAAAAAAAATCAATGGAAAAAATATCCTCAGGTGAGGATTCACAACAACAACAACAACAACAAAAATGTGTACACTAATCCCATTCCTAGGCATATAACCAGCAGATGTGAACTTTAAAATGTCCCTCAAAAGATTGTTCATAGCAGCATTGAAAGCAACCAACACTGCCATCAATAGAGGAATGGATAAATATACTGTGGTATATTCACGCAATGGAAGAAAACCACCAATGGAAAAGAAAGCTGCAGCTAAACATGACATGATACAATGTTGAACAAAAGAAACCAGGCACATGGGTATATTCTTGTGATTCCATTTATACTAAACTCAAAAACAGGCAAAACCGATCCATGGTGATAGAGGTCAGATTAGTACATTATCTTGGAGGAGGGGTATCAACAGACAAAACATGAGAGGCAGGGCTGGGAATGTTCCGCAGCAACCTATACCTTATCCAGGTAGAGGTGACAAACGTGTAAAACCACGTGCAATTTAACTTTTTGCAAGTTAAAGTTCAATTTTAAAAACTTTTTTAATTCAAATAAAGTTTATATATCCTTTGCTCTAGTGATTCAATTTCTGACATTTTTTCTATAATGTATTTACATATGGAAGATATTATGATTGTACAAGATTATTTAATGCAGCATTTATTGTAAGAGCTAAAGATTATTTAAAAAACTAAATGTCTATCAATAGGGGCTGGTTAAACAAAACACAACTCCTCTTAACCGTGCAACATGACACAGTCATGCAAAAACAGAAAAGATCGCCAAGAATAGTCTTGAAGTGGAAAAAAAATTAAGGTGCAGAGATGAATAAAGAATGTGCTATCTTCAGGCTTAAAAGTGTAAAGAGTGATGTGAGAGGGAGGGTGGGGAGAGCTTGGTTTATATAAGCACAGAATAAAACACCTCTGGAAGGGCAAGGAGGGACCTGGGTGGCTGAGTAGGGTTGAAAGGAACTTTTCACTATATACTTTCATACCTTTTGAATCTTGAACCTATTAAAAAAATTTTAATAAAAACTCTTTTTAAAGATCCAGTTCCTCACTTACCTCTTTCAAGGACTGTTGCCATAGGAATTTAAACATCACCTTGACCAGCAATACAATCCCAAATCTAATCCCCTTGTACTTTCTCTTCAACACCAGCCACACTTTACCTCCTGGTGTCTCTCAAAAGTGACCTAACTCTTATGCCTGTCCTGGATCCTTGCCATTCTCAGTTTGGGAAATGCCTCTTCACTGCCTGGTGACACCTCCTTCAAGAGGCCTTCCCAGACTTCCCCATAGTTCCGGGCTGCTGCTGGGGGCCACAACCCTCTGACCTCCGTGCCCAACCAGCACTGCAGGTCCCTCTGTGTCTTCTCTCTTGGTGGAGAGTAGGCAACAGGATGTGCTCAAACAGGTGGGAGGAAATTGGTATATGGGGAAAGGGGCAGGAGGATCATTTTGAATGAAAATCTGGAGTCAGCACAAAGCATGATTTTAATGGCTAACTTGGCCTCCAAACCTGATGATGGGTGGAAAATTGAGGGCAGAGACCTCTCTTTGTTTATCTTCAAGCCACCTCCCATAAATTACTGCCTGAAATGAGTCCAGGAGAATGTCCTAACCTTGTTAAGGTCCAATTTCCTCATCTGCCAAGTGTGGATAATTTCTATTAAAAAAAAAAAAAGGAAATGATAATTCAATGAAGCATACGGAAAAGAGCCTTGGACCTATAATGTATCAGCCCAAGAAAGCCAGAACATATTTTCCTTTGAATTACACTGTCAGGGTTCTCCAGCTGTTCCAAGCCCCACCACTCCCTATTACTCACTTCAGTCTGCTCCTCACTTTCACTGTTTACCTTGCCTCTGACAACATGTGACTTTGCACCCCAGTACATAATTTTAGTTATTAAGGTCCTGCTTTTCTGCCAATTGCCAGCATAGAGAACCTGCCAGCAGCGGGAGAGAGGGGGTGACTCTTCAAGTGCCTGCTGAGCCCAAGTCATCGGGCTCCAACGAGGTCCAGGCTAAAGCCCCATCCATCAGTTCCAGGAGTTTTCCATGAGCTGAGAAGAAGCTAGACCTGCATGCTGCCAAGAAGACATGCTTTCCTTCATCCTTTAGGCACAAAGAATAAATCTACAGCTTCCCAAACATGCCAGACTCTTAGCCTGCAAGAGCCCTGAAGGCCAGATGCTTGCAAGTCCAATTCCAGATGTCTGAAATTCCACCATTATCAACACATTCCTCATGTTAAGCATTGTGCTATAAACTTGAAAGATCTCCAGGGAGGGGCAGGATACTGAGTGTAAACTAGGCTGGAGGTGATCTTTAGAGATAGTCTTGGTGAGAAGGCAGATTGTGTGTAGCCTATGTTGGAGGAAGATGATTCTGGAAAGCTAAAGACAGAGCAGGCACAGGGTTGAGAAGTCCCCAACCTTGTAGAGGGCATGGTGTGACAAAGAAAGAAGGAGGGGAAGAGCCAGGAAGCAGGGTGGGAACAAGGGCAGTGGTGGCCCTGGAGAAAAGACATGCACAGCTCCATGGTGGGAGGTGGTAGCATCTGTTCTGAACAAACCTACAGGCACAGAGGTGACTCAGCAACCCTTCTACTCCCCCAGCCCCTTTCTCCTTCTGCTGTCTTCCACCTCAGCCCACAAACACAAAGGAATGCCATCTTCTCACCTGTCAGGTTTCTGCTCCACTGGGTGAGCAGCAAGGGTGAATCAGACCCCTGAATCAGAATACGTAGTCTAGCGCCTCTCCTCAGAGGCTGGGGCAAGTGCGAGGGCCCAAGAAGACCATCCCAGAACTTCTAGTCTTATTACCCCACCCACAGGAGTCAGCTCCTTTAGTCGGTTCTGGGGGAATTTGTGGGGCATGAAATGGAGAGACGCAGATACCTCCAGTTCCCAGCTTCACTGTGTGACTCCAGACAAGACACTTAAGCTGCATCCTGTTTCCTCATCTATAGACTGAGGACAGGTATCGTCCTCATAGGCTGCCGTGAGGATGACATGCAGGATCTAGGGCTCGGTTTGCAGCTGAACCTTACAGGCTGAACCAGACAGGCCTTCCAGGCAGGGAGCAAAGCAGGGGCGGGGTGGAGAGTGCAGGACATGTGGGTGCTATTAGAGGAGCTGAGACCCAGCTTGTTGTGGGCGATGATAACTCTGGAAAGGCAGGCGACAGCTTGATCACAGAGGCCTTCAGGGCCCAGCTAAGGGCCTTGGGCTTTGTCCTAGAAGCTCTGGAGAGTTCCTGAGGGATCCTTGAATTAGGGGAGGCCTTCAATGGCCATAGAAATGATTTGTCACAGGCCCTGGAGGACACCGGGATTGCAGTTTATCTGGCTAATAACCCGACTTCAGCAACTGGTTCCATCTCTCCTAGTTAGATGACTGAGCAAGACCTTTACTATACAAACTCAGTTTCCTCATCTGAAATATGGGGGAAAGCGTTCATCTCTCAAGGTTGTGAGGGTGCATGTGGAGTTCCAGGCCCAGATGACCCCTGGCAGGTGCTGGCTGGACCAGACACGAGGCTCCTCTGCGACAGTAGGGCCCTCTGCAGACGGAGTGCCCATTTCTAACTGCTCACCGCAGTCTCCTCTGTGGCCCTGAGAGCAGCGAGTGAGAGAGTGTGTTGCGACTGGAGACCTCGAGGCCAGGCTTGGGCCTATTTGAAAAATATGATGCAATTATCAACAGTGAGGAAACTGTAGGCTTGCTTTGGCAGAGTCGACGTGCTTAAGGTGAGGGGAAGATGGGAGGAAACTGCTAGGTGTGCCAAGTGTCCTGGGGAAGAACTGATTTCTGTGGCCCTACCAAGTGCCAGGCATGGCTCTGGACACTGTCACCCATGCAAAGACAGCTCATTGATGTCAGAGCAGGACACAGCACGAAAGGCCAGAGAAGGCCCCCATCCTGGTGTGCAGGCAGATAAGAGGAAACAACAATAAAAAATTGCACAAATTATCTCAGGGATGATGGCCACCACACAGTGAAGCAGGGCAAAGGTGTGAGGGACAGCGTGCTCACAGAGGCCCCTGAGTGAGGAGGGGCAGGAATGCTGCCCAAAGCTCTCCGGCATCCTGCCTGCTCAGCCTCATCACGAGTCCGCACTCTGACTGCTGTCTCCGTAGGACGGGTGGAGAAGCTGAGGCTTGCAGAGAGGACGCATGTCACCCAAGATCTGGACAGTGGGCAGATGTGAGCCGCCCTGTGGCTCATGCTCCTCCCTGTATCTGGTTCTCCTGCTCTAGATATAGAACAAGAGACGGACGTTTCCCACATCACTTCTTCCCAGGCCCAGGGAGGTGCTTTTCTCCAGGTCCCCTACAGGAGCCCCACGTGCCCACAGGGAACACAGCCTGGCACACAGCTGTGGCAGTGCCCAAAGTTGCTGCCCCAGAAGCTGAGGTTGCTGATGTATCCCAGTTCAGAGTGTCACCCTAAATGTTGTTTCACCAGGGTGCCCTGCGAGCCTGTGTGGCTGGAAGTCAGTCAGGGTGAGGGTGTGTGCCCTTCTGCCCGAGCAGCAGGACCTGGGAACTTGCCGGCGTGCACAGCCCCATCTCCAGAAGAGCTCCTGGTTCCGGACGGGCTCCGTCTCCGTGGTCTGAGAGAGGCAGGAGCACCATGGCGTAGCGAGTGCTGCCATCCCTGCAGCAGGAGCTGGCCACGTCCAGGCTGAGCAGGAGCCCTGTCTGGGCTAATAGCTGCCCTCACCCCACTCCTTTAGCCCTTTCACATGGTCAAGCCAGAGGTAAAAACTGCATTGATTAGATGCACTGATTGGAAATTCATATTTAGAGGCAGAGACTGCAAGTGACAACTTCCCTTGCCCTTATCTCTAATCATGCACAGAGAGCCCTGCAAACTTGGACTCACTTTGTGGGTGAGAAGGTGAAACCCTGAGCAAGTAGTGGGATCCAGGGCTAGGAGCTGGCCAGGTTCTGATATCTTATTCATGCAAGGACAGTGGGTCCAATTCCGCCATAATTACACACACATGCACACACACACACACCACATACCACACCTAACATTCTTTGTGCTGACTAACCAAACCCAGGTGTAGGTAATAATTAACTTATTCACATACACATTATGTCACTGGGGTGTTTTGAAGTGAATCATTACAAGAGCAATGTAATACTTCGGTGTCACCATGGGCCAGCGCAGGGGCGTCACCCGGGAGCACGAGCACGTTACTAGTGCAGACTCTCAGGCCCCTCCCCGCAGCTGGGATCTGGATCTGCAGCAAGATCTCCAGGTGGTTTGCATGCATGTGTGACATTTTTAAAAGAAGGTACAATTATGACTTTCATACAAATATAAAATGAATCCAGGTCAAAGATTTTATGTAACTCATTAATTAATGAGGAAACCACTGAGATGTTATAATTATTTCAAAGGAAAATGCAAAAAGTAGATGCATACACAGGTCATCAGGAATCTGAATTAAATTTACAAATAGATGCAAACCTGACACAAAAATCCACAGGGCAATAATCTATTGCATTGCACTGGACATAATTTGCATTTCTATGGACTAGAATCACTTACCTCGCTACCAGTTTTCTACAATTTCCAGATGTGTAACATAGCTCAGATAATAAAAGGCTGAGAAAAAAATAAAAACCCAGAGGGGTACACTGGACAGGAAACCCGGTCCTCCCCCAACCCCTCCATCCTCCACACTTTTTTTCTCTCTTCCCCATCCCATTGTAGTCTCTGAGAATTTCTCCTGACACACAACAAAGTTGGATAAGCATTTGGGCAACCACTTCTGTCCTCTGGCAGGCCTGGATCCAGACAGCTTCTCAAGATCCTGGTGAGAGTTGCCTTTTGGACAAACACCAGCGCATCCAGTGCTCTGCTTGGGAACTAGCAAGTGGACCAGATCAGGCCTCAGGGCAGTGCTGCCCAAATGTCCGAGCAGAAATTCAGAGGCCTCCAGGATCTAAGTTGCCTCGGCTGCTGGTGGAGTTACTTATGCTTTCTAAAATAGTTTATTTGGGGCAGGGAGATAAAGATGTGTGCATCAATTAGTTTTAATCTCTACCCTAGGCATGATCAATTGAACCAATTGGAAATTCATCTTCAGAGGCAGTGACTACAAGTGACAACTTCCCTTACCTTTATCTCTGATCAATAATAATGTTTTGTTAATTAGTACAATGGGTGTTCAAAGGGGGTTTCATTGGAACATCAGTATTGGAGACATGTGAGTTAGCTAGAACATGTTGGAGACATTTAGCCTGCAGGAGGTATAAGCACGCAGCCAGCCCAGGAACAGCTCCCAGACTTGGTTCCTGAAGGGCCCCGTGTGCAGCTCTTGCCCGGACAGATTCTTATGTGGCTGCCTGTGACTGGAAGCATAGCAGACCATACGAATGCCAACTTCGACTCAGGTGGAACCTTCATTGGTGATACTATCAGAACACGTAAAGGGAAGAGAGCCTGGTCTGCACTGAGCTCACGGATATCTGGCTGCCTGGGCTGCTTGCAGGAACTGCCAGTCCTGGGACTCGGTTCAGCCTGTGCCTATCACTGTGCCTGGTGTTGAGGACATGGGAGAAGAGCCAAGCTCTCACCCGCCTTGTAATAGTCGGCTACCAGTATTTATCAGAAAGAACTGGTTGTGTGTAAGCGGAATATAGGGTCTGGAAAGTGGAGCCAGTGGTGAGGATTCTCATGTCTGTCAGGTTGCCGCTCTTCTGGGGCATCCAAGCCAGTAAGAGCATTAGGCATCATCCAGCACCCCAGTCCAAACTCTGCTTATCTAAATAGTTTAATGTAATTTTTAGAATCCTCTTACAGTAAAAAATGCATTTAGTTAAACAAAATCAGATAATACAGAATGGCTTTTCACTCCCGCCATTTCCAAAGGCCACCATATGTGGTTTTACCAACTTCACTGCCATAAATTGCATAGCATGAGATGCACACATTTAAACTGTATGATTGGGTGAGTTTTGACAAATGTATTTTTGCCTATCCCTTCCCCTAATGAGATATTAAACAGTTTGCATTGTACTCTGGTGGTTTCTCCATGCCATGTGTTTATACTGATATTTTTTGATTTATCAACTTTAGACAAGGTAGCATAGCATCAGTCCTCCAACCAGAAGACTGTTGAATGTGAAAAGGAACAGAACTAACCATTACACAGGACAACAGATACAAAATGGAACTGTCTGGGGCAATCAGAGTATCTGGTCAAGCTACCAGTCTGTGTGTGTCTCGCCTTGATGGATGAGGAGTCCTGGCATCTGCCCCACCCTAGCTCTCTTCCTCTTCCCAATGTTGCTAATTCTGTCCCTATTTCAGTAATCCTGTTCATCTGTAACCCCTATTGCTAGGGCCATTTGGTGAGATGAGGCTATTACTACCCCTATTTTCCACCTCCCAATTTCTTATCTCTTTTATCTTTATATTTATCTTATGAAGGTTGCTAGTATTTGCTTCTATTTTGTAGTCGTCAAATTAAGTCTTTTCTATTTTTCCTATAAAAAACTCAAGGCTCAATGTTTACAATTATGTTGATGATGCAACTCTCTTCCCTGTGAGCCAAGCAGTGGATGGTGAGGAACCAGAGCTCCTTCTCTATGTTACAGCATTATTATCCCTGTGCCTCCCACAGGGAAATGCTTCTAACATCAGCATTCGGTGAATTTTCCTTTCTTGCTCTCTCCTAAGTTTTCTAAATCGTGTTAAAAATTTAGTTTGCTTCATATTTGTGCCATACATTTCTTGAGGTTTCCTATGCTTTTGTTTGTTTCAGTAAGAAAAGCACACGCTTCTTTATCATATCCCTGAAATCTTACAGACTCCTTTCATGTATTGCTTGGAATTGATTCCTTTCTTCTTTCTGATGTCTTTCTACGTGAGTCCCTGATTCTCTGCCCTTATTTATTCTGAGAATTTCCTGAGCCAGCTACATTTCAGTTACCCTGGAATTGCTTTACATTACATCTCTGGATTAATTCTACCTGTTTCGATTCCATAATCTTATCCTTCACCCTTTCCAAGTTGCTTTGCTGGAATACACATTCAAACAACTTCTCAGACAGGCAGATGGGAGGGAGTTTCTGAGTCCCTGAATGTCTGACAATGAGGTATTTTTTACCTTCACTCTTGACCGACAGTTTGACTGTGTATAGAATTCTAGGTTCAAAACCATTTATACTTAGCACTTACAGAGGTTAAAAGTCTCTGGCATGAGACTTCCAGGGTCAATTATTAAACTTTACCATTTATTGTCCCTGCACCTCTCTGTGCCTCTGTTTTCTTTTCTATAAACAGAGATTTTTAAAAAATAGTACCTAACTTAAGGCGCTCTGATGAATAGTAAATTAGTTTCTGTATGTAAAGTGCTTGAACCAGTGCCTGCACATGTGAGTGTTGTCTATTATTCTGTGAGTGTTGTCTATTATTCTGTCCTCCATTGTTGCTGGTAAGAATTATTACACCAGTCTCATCCTACTTCTTTGTCAGTCAAAGAAGTAGATGTTCTGGTTCTTTGTAAGTTGATGTTCTGCTTTTGCTAGAAATATTCAGGATGTTGTCTGATTTTTTATATTTTAAAATTTCCCAATTCTATATCTGCTTGGTATTTTCTCAGCCCTTTCAATGCAAACATTCAGTGTCTCTCTTTGTCTCTGGGAATTTTGAAAAAATGTTCTTATTTCTATAATTCTCTCTCGTCCATCTTCTTTCTTCCCATGCTCTGGAACTCCTGCTGGTGGTTGAATGTTGAATGCTCTGAATTGATCCTGACTGAGTATTTTTCTTTCATATTTTATGTGGTTTGCTTAATGTTCTGGAAGATTTTTTATGATTTTGCATTCCAACCTTTCTATTGATTTTTACAACTTTTGGTGTATTTTAATTTCCAGGAGCTCTTTCTCATTCATTGGCTCCTTCTTTTTTATAACACCTTGCTTTGAGTTTTGAAACTCCACCCACTCATCTTTCCCATCAGCCTGTGGTTACCTCCGAGATAATATCTCTGTGGAATTCTTGGCAGTTGAAAACATAGTCTGAAAATTTCTGTCATATGCATTTGATCAATAAACTTTCTTTGAGCACTTGATCAATGTAATGTCTGAGGTGGGTGCCGCAGACATTACAAAGATGAATGGACTGTGGTCCAGTCCTCAAGAGCCCATTTGATGCAGGGACAAATATGTGAATAAATAATGATGATATGACATGCACAGGAGGTTCTCCTGGGGGAGGGAATACAAACAGCTTGTCGGGGATCAAAGAAAACCTCACAAGGAAGGTGGCCCTTGAACACTTCTTCAGGGATGAGTGAAAGTTTTCTAGATAGTGAGGGAGGATGAGAGCACATGAGGGGCAGAACACACGCATCTAGGGCTGAGGTTGCCAGGTTGGCAGAAACCAGACCGTGAAGGACCCTAGTGTACTATAAGAGGGTCTGGAATTGGTGCTCTGGGCAGTAGAAAGTGATCAGAAGGTCACTAGCGAAGGTCCCTCGGGAAGTCCTGAAACAGGTGGCTTGGAAGGCCATCTCCCTATCGGGACCTCTAGTAGACAATCTCCGCCCCCCCCCCCCCCCCCCCCCCCCCCCCCCCCCCCCCCCCCCCCCCCCCCCCCCCCCCCCCCCCGCCGCACCCTTGTTGCCTAACAATAACCTTTTCACCGCTGAGGGGCACTCCTTATCTGTCCTGAATGAAAGTCTTCTGGGTGACCCTTCGTTTTAACCTTCACATGCAGACTGTGCTTTATTATTGCTGCTAATGACAATTACAGTCCCTCATGACCACAGGTTGTTCTGGGATTCCAGTATTTTCACATCTATTGCTTCACTTGACTTTTGCAGTGGTTCTGTGTGAAAAGAAAGAGGGATTATTTCCCCCACTTTACAGAGGCAAAACTCTCTGAGGTAGGATTCTATAATTGTCCCCATTTACAAATGAGGAAACAGAGGCACAGAGGGTAAAGATCACAGCACTCCTAAGAGGGAGAGCTGAGATGTGTGAGCCCAAAGAGCCATGCAATTGCACACACCACCTCTCCCTTAGTTCTTCTGTGTCCTCTTCCACACTAGAAAGATCTAGGCACACAGTAGGTCCTTAGGGAAAACTCACCAAGCAAAGGGCTAGAGAATATAGAAAAATGTCAACTATAATTAAATGGACACCTACTCATGCTAAGCACCTAGCAAGCATTATCCCATTCAGTCCTGCCAGTCAGACCAGACTTATTTTATTTCTATTTTATAAGAAAGAGCCTATAGCAAGGGAGTGGCTAGAACCTGGACTCAGACATGAGTCTCTGTGGTGTCTTAATGCCCAGGCCATGATCACCTCTGATCTCTCCTAATTTTCCAGAGACATTCATGAGACACCCAGCCTGTGCCCATGGCCTAACGGCATTCTGGACTATTTCCTTCCACTGTCTTGGTCTTGGCTACCCATTTAAGCTCCAGGCTCCTTGGAGATCATTCTCTCCTCTCCTTTTCCTGCAGATCACGCGCTAAGAGTGTGGGATAGACTGAGAGTGGTGACTGCCCACCGCGAACCCCCAGAAGGGCCCTGCTGACTTAATTTGAGAAAGTCTCTCTCAGTCCACCGAACGGGCTTTCAGGGAGATGAAGGGCCCAGCAGCCACGCATGGAAACACAGGGACAGTCTGGGAGAACTCCTGAGCTCCATGGGGCTCTGTATGAAGCCAAGGAGGACAGGTTTTCCCACCTGAGGATGTAGGGGCCAAAACTGGTTCTAAGTGTGGTGTCTAATGCTATGCATATGAGCTAAAGGTGACAGAAGCTGAGTATCCAAGTAGAAGTCACCACATGCTGAGGCTCTCTCTTGATGTTCAGAGGGACTGGGCCAAGAAATCATCTTTTAGAGGTAATCATTCTTTGCCTAGAATAGAAATAGGTACAGAGTAACTGGAAGGAGGAAGGGAAACTGAATCTCAAAGATCAGTCCCCTTCTTTCTCCTTCTCTCTTGTTTTTTTGTTTGTTTGTTTTTTAAACACATTAAGCGCCACGTCAGTCACTAGTGACTGACACTGCTTTTGTCCAGACCTTGTCAGTCACTGGTGACTGACAGTATACTTTTCATTCAGGCCACATCAGTCATTGTTGACTGATGATATACAATTAAAAAAATTATATTCGTCTAATAATAAATTTTAAATAATTTGGAGATCATAAAAGAATGTACCTAAATATCATTTGTTACCAAAAAAAATTTTTAATGAATATTATTAAAACACGGTAAACACAAAAATGGTTGTCTTGTGCAGGTTTCACAGAATGTTATAACTTGTTTTGTCAACTTTCTGGCAATATCTCATCCAAATCATAGCATTTTAAAAAAATATACTTTATTGATTTTTCACAGAGAGAAAGGGAGAGAGATGGAGAGAGTTAGAAACATCGATGAGAGAGAAACATCCATCAGCTGCCTCCTGCACACCCCCTACTGTGGATGTGCCCGCAACCAAGGTACATGCCCTTGACCGGAATCGAACCTGGGACCTTTTAGTCCACAGGCCTATGCTCTGTCCACTGAGCCAAACCGGTTAGGGCAAATCATAGCATTTTTTACAATATCTTCGAACTTTAGACGTTCTTTCAGTTTTTTGTTGCAGTTTGTGATGAGATATTTGAGTTATACTTACAGTACTGCTACTTGGAATTTCTTCATCCTGACAATTTATTAGATGGACAGCTAATTTCTTCCGAAATTCTGTAATACTCATATTCTTCGTTCTAATATTTTAAATAAAACATGAGCATTGAGAACAGCAATATTTAGTAGGAGCTCAAAGGCCAGCCTTTTCTACCATTTCATGGGTTTTTGTAACGGATTATTACAGGCCCTCATCTGATCAGACACATCAACTGCTGCCTTTCCTGCATTATGATCCACCACAACTTTTGGGTTCAAGCAGTGACCTGATCTATTTTCAACATTCACCATCTCTGACATATGTTTTGTTGAAAGAAGTAAGATGTCCTGCTTATCTTTCTATTTTAAAATGATTATTCCTTTTTTGTTCTCTTTTGCTATAATTTCTCCCCATTTTAATTTCTTTGACGTTACTTCATGAAGATTTTCCCGTCGATTTGAATGTAATGTTCCTATTAAATGAGTATTATTGCCGAGTAATTTATATGCTAAATCTAAACTCGTCTACCAGTTATTTGTGTACAATGTGTGTCCCTTATTGAATACATCTCTACAAAGAAACATTACAACATTAGTTGGTGTCGTATTTTCTTTTTCTAAACTTTTCCCTGCATATACATGAAAAGCATACCTAGATCCGCAGCACAACTTAAATAATTTCATACCATATTTGTGGCGTTTTTATTTTAAATATTGCCTAAATATTATGAGGCCATGAAATGGTATCAAAGATTAATTGATACATATAGCTTCAGATGGATCATAATATTTTTTGAAATTTATTTCTATTAGTTGCATTTTGCATAAACAATTGGAAACATCTGTCTCCATATTGTCTGAAAAATGCAGCATTCATAATATTTCAAATCTATTTCTTGACATTATTTTTTTGGGGAAAGTTTGGATATATGCAGGATCATGGGACCAACGTAAATGTAAAGGTGGTAGTCTGACTAGTCCATAGAATCACCCCCAAAAATCTTTTCACTTCATTTTTGTTTGTCACAGTCCACTTACACAAATGCTGTGAGTTTTCAACCTCTAGTTTTTGTGACACATATAAGTACATTTGTTTGGCGCTATCCTCAAACAATTCATTAGGCACAAACACTTCATAAGAATTCTCATCCTGGCCGGTTTGGGTCAGTGGATAGAGCGTCAGCCTGCGGACTCAGGGGTCCCAGGTTCGATTCCAGTCAAGGGCATGTACCTTGGTTGAGGGCACATCCCCAGTGGAGGGTGTGCAGGAGGCAGCTGATCGATGTTTCTCTCTCATCGATGTTTCTAACTCTCTATCCCTCTCCCTTCCTCTCTGTAAAAAAAATCAATAAAACATATTTTTTTTAAAAAAGAATTCTCTACTGTTGCACATGACTTTACATTCAAGTCTTTAATCCTAAATCCAGATGGATAGGTGAAAGGTATAATCCTTGGTTGGTTACCTCTCATATCATGCCATTTGTCAAAATCCTCATCCTCATCCTCTGATGACGAAAGAAAAAAGAATGACTCTATGACATTTTTTAGGAAAACTAACTTCACTTGAATCGCTTTCACATGCTGCTTCTACTGACATTGTCACTGTTACAGGAAAAGAAAAAATTTTTAACTGCACTGGAACATGAACCACAGACAACTGACTGAAGAGAATGCATTTCTAAAAGAATACAGAGTACAAACTGTGATAAATACATACAAGAAATATATCTGAAGATATACATTCATTCTTATTGCAACCTTACACAAATCTCCGGCCACCAGCCTATTGGTGAAATCGGATATTGCGGGCTAAATGGAAAGGAAGACAAAACAGGCTAGGCACTTAACATGTTAATAAAGATTCAAAATATTCCTTTTATCTCTAACTAGAGGCCTGGTGCATGAATTCATGAATTGAGAGGTTGCAGGGGAGGTGATGGGGCCAGGGGGAGGGACAGCAGGAGAATAGCCAGCCAGCACCACTTGGGGCTAATGGGGGGATCCGGCCATCCCTGGACCTCAGGATGTTGGCTGGCTGCCCCCCTATATTGGGTCCGATCTGGGAGCGGGAGAGGCAGCCAGTGGGGGGAAGGGACTGCGGGAGGTTAGCCAGTTGAGGGGAGGGACCACAGGAGGGTGGCTGGTTGTGAGAGGTTGACTGTGGGAGCACAATGACCACCAAGGGGCAGATCCTGGGTTGAGTGTCTGCCGCTTGGTGATCAGTGCGAGTTATAGCAACCAGTCAACCAGTCATTTGGTTGTTCGGTTGCTTAGGCTTTTATATAAAGAGAGATACCCTTTTAAGAGCATAGACTCTGGATCTCTCTGAGTTTAAATCCTGGCTTCACCACAATCCAACTTTGTGACTTTGAACAAACCTCTTTGTGCCTCAGTTTTCTCATCTGTAAAATGGGGACAATTACAGCACCTATTTCCATAGACTGTTGTAAGGATTATATGCATACTATATGGGATATATGGGAAGGGCTTCTAATATGACTGGTGCTAGTTCTTATTGGACTTACATGGAATCTATGAAAATCTCACTCTTCAGAGTTAAATGAAGATCATTTCAAATGCTTTTTTATACTACCTTAGCCCACAATTTGTTCCATGTGCTTATTTAACTATAATTATTGGCAGAAGCTCTGAGAGTAGATAGGTTATAGTATAGACACAGGTGTGCTGGAGATGGTTCATGCAAGCTCTTGAGCTGATTGTTAAATTTTCAAGAATTTTATAAGTTTATTGTTAAACAATTGTTATTTTTAAATCGCCTTAGATAAATTTACAACTAAATGAATTATATCATTTACATCATTATCTATTATATTATTTATACCAGCTAATGAAGATTAAAAAGTAATCATTTCCTGTTTGTCTTATTACAGTTTACAACTGTCTGTGCCCTTGCAGTCATCCACATGTATTGATCTGTGTGTAGAAATGATATGTACTAGTGTGCTAGTGTAATCTTTCTTCAGTAACTGGGGGCTTGAAATTAACCATGGTGACAATACTTATACTATGGCAACTGGAAAATACTGCCCATCAGGGCTGGTTTATTATTTTGGTGATTGTCAAGATTTAAGAAAATGATGGTTAAAATGTTAATAATGTAGATTAAATTTTAAAATGTGTTGTATCTATATAGAGTCATGACATTGTAAATAGCACACAAAAAATGTGGACATATTCTTCCAGCTTTTAAAAGCTCTTACTCAATTCAGTAAAATGTTATTCATGTCATTGCTGAACAAATGAAATTCAACAAATATCTACAGTTTCACTTTCATCTAACTTAGTAATGTAAATGAAAACATAAACTAACATTCATTTAGGAGCTACACTCATTGTCAATTATAGCAGTTTGGCTATGGATAAAAGAGTTTAGGAAATATCAGTGAAAGCATTCTGTAAGAATCAACTGACAAGATGAAATTTATTATGAATCATACGCTACAATTCTTTATAAAAATAAAATCCATGACAAATTTATTCATAGTAAAATTTATGCATGTAGATGTGTGTGTATATTTGTCTCTAAAGAGCTCATTGTTGCCCTAACCGGTTTGGCTCAGTGGATAAAGCATTGGCCTGCGGACTCAAGGATCCCAGGTTCGATTCCGGTCAAGGGCATGTACCTTGGTTACGGGCACATACCCAGTTGGGAGTGTGCAGGAGGCAGCTCTTCGATGTTTCTCTCTCATCGATGTTTCTGACTCTCTATCCCTCTCTCTTCCTCTCTGTAAAAAAAATCAATAAAATATATATATTAAAAAAAAAAGAGCTCGTTGTTAATCACTTACCAGCACACCACTGAGTCTAGTGGAAAGTGTGCAGGCCCTGGAATCTGAGACACCTGGCCTGGCATTCCAGCACATCTGTTTATAATCTGTGTGACCTTGGGTGTGTTACTTAACCTTTCTGAGTCTCATCAATAAAATGGAACTAAGGCCCTGTCTAGCATGGCTCAGCGGTTAGAGTGGCATGCACACTGGAGGGTCTAAGGTTCGATTCCCAGTCAAGGGCATGTACAGTATCTGGGTTGCAAGTCTGATCCCTGCCCCCAGGGAGGCTGTGTGTGGAAGGCAACCAATCCATGTGTCTGTTTCACGTTGATGTTTCTCTTTCTCCTTCTCTCTCTCCCCCTCCCCTTTACTTCCACTCTCTCTATAATCAATGGGAAAAATATCCTCACTTCTTGGGTGAGGACTAAAAAAAAAATAATAAAATAAAATGGAACTAAGAATGCAATGCGGTTACATTGGGAGAATAGTATGGCCTAGAGGTTAAGAGCCCATGCTCAGAACTTGGGCTGCCTACATTGGAATCCAGACTTCTCCACTTACCAATTGTGAGACACTGGTCCAGTTGCTGTTAGATAGTGTATTTGTCAGGGTTCTACCAGAGAAACAGAACCGGTTGGAGACTCTATGTAAAGGCATTGGCTTACATTGTTATATGGGCAGGCAAGTCTGAACTCTGTAAGGCAAGTGGGAAACTCTTGGGCAGGAGTTGACACTGCAATCCACAGGCAGAATTTCTTCTTCAGAGAAGCCTTAATTTTTCTCTTAAGGCCTTTCTACTCCTTGAATCAGACCCACCCACATTATGGATAAGAATATCCTTTACTTAAAGTCAATTGATCGTAGATGTTAATCACATCTATAAAATGCCTTCACAGCAACACCTAGATCAGTGTGGATCTGAGTGCTGCAGCCTGGATGGGTTGACAGATGGCACTAAGCATCGCTGAGGAGGATAATGAACACACGTTGGAGAGATCAGTACCCGGGAAAAACTCAGACACTGGCTGGTCAGAGAAAGTGCTCATTAAGTGTCAGTAACCACTAACCACTGTCGTTGGTGTGACTCTAGTTTGCTTCCCAGAAGTGGGTAGCTACGGCACATGAAGGGTCAGGGGCCCGCATGCCTGGGAAGATCTGGTTAGAGACCCAGCTGTCCCTGGCTGTCTGCTAGGTGACTGCCTGAGGCCTTGCCTGATCGAAGCTGGGAAAGAAAAGAGATGGGAGGAAGCCCACAGCTTTGGGCTCAACAGGAAACCCCACAGCGCATATTCAGAGAGAAACCAGGTATCTCTTGGGGCCCCTTGCAGGGTGGCTGGCTCAGTCATGAGAGGCTCATGGCCGGAAAATGAAGTGGTTATGAGGTGACAGACAGGAGGCTTTGCAGGCGGGTGGACAGGTGGCTGGTGGCAGCGGATGTTTCATTAGCTGCTGACAGAGGATTTGCGTAACTTTTGTTTGCTCCCTTCGCCTGTAGCTGGGTTTAAAATAAATTCCAAGAGATCAAGCTGAAATCTCCAAACCCACATTCTTAGGTTCCAGACAGGCCTCTGGCACAACTGTGCGATCAGCAGTGTATCTCTGGCAGTCTCACCTTGAATGCCCTCCTTCCCTCCCTTGGAGAATTCAGCTCTGAGAGTTCAGGCACTTCCTTATGTTCCCAGGAGCCACTGTCCCCGCAAACACCGGCCTCTCTGGGTCTGCTCAGCTCCTCATACCAAACCTGCACAGTGCTGGGGAACAGTAGCTGTGGTGGGATCACATACCGAACAGAACTAGGGCTCAGGCTGAAGCCGGTACCATTCCCAAAATCTGGGGCCCAGGAGGGAAGCACATAAAAAAAGAAAAAGTGTCAAGCCACTTAACGGTGGGATATTTGGTACCTGAGACATCTGTGCAGAAAAAGACTCAAAGAGCACCACGCATGCCTGCCTACGAGGGTAGATGCCAGAGATGGAGAATTTCAGAGCTGGTATAAGCCTAGAGGTTGTTTGTCTCACTTGACTCATTTCAGAGCCAAGGATAGAGAAGTGGAATAACTTGCCTCTTTCACACAACTAGGAAGCCAGTGAGAAACAGCCAACACCCAGTTTCCTGAGGCCCTGCCTGGCCACAGCCCACAAATTGAGCAGGGGAAGGTTCATGAGTTCCAAGCAGGCCACCCGGAATCCTAGGCTCTGCCCTCCCTGTCCAGCCCCACCTCAGCCCTGACCTGGTGACCTTGGCAGCTTCCAGGCCAACCTGCACAGTGGGAACCCCACCTTCCCACTTGGAGCTAAGTAGTCTGCCCTCCGATCCCTCTAGATGCCACAGGCTGATCAGTTGTATCTGGCTTGCCATGAAGGGTTTGGAGCCAAGCTCTGCTTCTCCTGGGGCAGGAGCTGACTTGGGATAGCACTGCTGGGGATGATCAGACACATCCTGCCTTTGGTAGTCCCCAAGGCCCTGCCTGCTCCATATCTGGCTGCCTTACCAGCTATACTGCCCCCTTGACAGTCTCCTCTCCTACTAGACCTACCACACCCCCACCCAGACCACACTGTTGCTCTACATATACAGCTGCTGCTTCTTGATCTGTAACATATTATTTTGCTGTCCCTTCCAGCTTTCCTTTTTGAGCCACCACATTTAACAGTGCTCCCCACACCATTTCAACCCCACCTTCAAGTTCTAATAGCATATTCGTCATAGACCCTCTTAGTGGATTGTTTTGGTTCACACACTCTGTTCTTTTAGATTGCAGGCTGTCACTGTGATTTGGTTTCATTCATTATTTAATCCCCAGAATCTAGACCAAAGCCTGGCACCAACAAGTGTTCCACGTAATGCAGGAGAAAAAGGATGGATAGAGGGATGGTTGATGAATTTTGTATAGGTGCATGGATGGATGGATGGATGGATGGATGGATGGATGGATGGATGTTGGCTGACTGTCTGGCTGGCTGGATAAAAGGATGGCAGAATGAAAAGATAAATGAATGGATGTGGAATAACTAGATAGCTGATAGCTGTGAGAAGGAAGAAAGGAAGGAAAGAAGGAAGGAAGGAAGGAAGGAAGGAAGGAAGGAAGGAAGGAAGGAAGGAAGGAAGGAAGGAAGGAAGGAAGAAAGGAAGGAAGGAAAAAAGGAAGGGAGGAAGGGAGGAAGGAAGGGAGGAAGGGAGGAAGGGAGGAAGGAAGAAATGAATATCAGAATGGAAGGATGACTAGATGAGTGGATAAATGGATGGTTCACCCACCTGAGAGGACAGTCAAAGTGACCTCTTATAGCTATAGAACTTCTCTTTTTCCAGCACAGACCTCTGTCCATTGAAGGTCCAAAGTATAACTTTATTTTATTACTAGAGGCTCAATGCACAAAATTTGTGCAAGGGGTTCGGCCCTTGCAGCCCCATCTTCCTTGGCCCTCACAGCCCCAGCTTCATTCAGAAGGTTATCTGGAAGGTTGTTCAACTGTCCGGTCTAATTAGAATATTACGCTTTTATAATTATAGACTAGAGGCCCGGTGCATGAAATTCGTGCACAGAGTGGGGGTGGGGATGGTGTCCCTCAGACCAACCTGCACCCTTTCCAATCTGGGACCCCTTGTGGGATGTCCAACTGCCCATTTAGGCCC
>PVJC01006738.1:0-53869 GCA_004026665.1 Murina feae | reverse complement strand
TTATAGCTACCTCATTTGTTTAAATAATTGTATGATATTCTATATGATGCTGTTACAATAATTTATTTAACCATTTTCCCCATTATTGGGCAATTGAGTTACTTGAGAACTGAATCTTAAATCATATGTTTCAGAGGTGGCACAGCAATGGGTGGTGACAAAATACAGGGTAAAGGCATATGAGTGGATGGCTGAAATAGAGCTGGGAGACTTTGGTGATAAAAATGCAGGAGGGATACTGCTTATGAGATGACTTAAAACCAAGGGTACTGAAGGCACCCAGGGAGAATGCAGAATTTGGGATGGGCCAAAAGATGTTTGAGCTCTAAGTTAAAGGCTTAAAGAATAAGTGTGAATGCTCATCGGCATGATAGGTAATAATGATGAAGTGGTACTGAATATTATATGATCAGATGGAAAGAGCTACAAGACCCTCACTTCCTTTCTCCCTCCCTCTCACCTTCCCTCCTTCCCTCCTTCCTCCTCCTATCCTTTCTCCTTCCTTGCCTCCTTTCCTTTCTATCTTCCCAGACCTAAGTGGAGATGTTCTGAAAGGAGCACTAGAGAATTTATCTTAGGCAGAGATGATGAAGAAAGGGAATTTCTATTTGAGATATATTTTTTACAAATAGTGTCCTCCAGGCACTACCAGATCTCTGGCAACGCCTGAGAGCAGCAGAACAATTCATGAAGTTGTTGAGATGGGGGGTTTACACTAAAGAGAGGGTCTAGAGGCCTCAAAGGAAATGCTATGGTTGGAAGCAGTGGGGATTTGTGTTTTGCAAAGAAAAGCCCTAAGCAGCGTGGAAATGAGCAAAGAGGCAGGAGATGAGCAGGGGTACTACAAGTGTGGAGTGGTAGGTTGATAAGGCCTCCTGGTTTCCCTAATGACTAGTTCTTCCAGGACAAAGGAGGTGGTGGGATGAAAGGTTTCAGGCACCTGGGAATTACTTATGACCTAGAGTGAGGTAACTCTTGAGAAAATTCTGGTCACAGAAAGAGGCTGGCAATGGAAACCAGTCCCTGGAACTATCACTGTGTACTAGAAACCACCTTTCTCTCCAGTAGGGGGTGGTGATGTGGGGAGCCCATCTCCACACTAGGACCAGCTCTGCAAGTAATTCCCCTTGGCTAGACTCCATGCCTTCATCTTTATAAATGGTTACACTAAATTATCTCACAAGTCAAAATCTATGATTCCAAGGATTATACTTCTATTTTATTCAATTTTCTTTTCCTTATCGGAAAATGATGCTGTTAGCAAGATGAGTTCTGAGCTTTGGTGGTTCTGGGTTTCCTAAGATGTTATATGAGGTTGTGACATTTATTTAAATGGATTTTTTCCTTTGCTGTTCCTATTCCATGCTGGGTAGACAGCTCTCCTTGGGAAGCTCTTGTCTATTTCTATGTCATTTCATTCATCACTCACAAAAATCATTAATTTGCCTGTATAGTGTTGCCTCCTGAGGGTTCCTTTTTCTGCGTCAATGGAGCTGTGAGTTAATGTACATTTCACAAATATTGCTGGGGCTTGAGGCATGAGTTGGAAAGATGTTTCTCTTTCACTAAAGGATGCATTATAATAATTCATTTACCTTATGTAAGTCTTTGAAAACATTTTTAATTGTTTTAATTAAAATAATGTTTTAATTAGATAGAGAAGAAGAAAGAAAGGGGGAGAGAGAAAAAAGAGAGCTCAAAACATCAATTTGCTGTTCCACTTCTTTATGTATTTATTGGTTGATTCTTGATTGTGCCTTTAGAGGGGATTGAACCCACAACCTTGAAAGTTTTGCTCTCAAAGAACTTATAGTTAATATAAGAGACCCCAAATGAGCATGAAGACAGCTAAGTAAGGAAAAAATATATAATATTTCTTGATAATGAAAGAAAGATGCTACAAAGTGGATCTTGATTAATGAACAAAAGAATCATACTGACATGAACTATCACAGACTGGAAGAAAAATGAGATCCTATAGGTTTTAATACACAGAAGAATGAAAAAATAGGTTCATTTGATCTTAGTGTTTTGCGTTTATGTCTTAAAGTTTGAATAGATGGACAGAATGAAAAGGCAGCCTGTAAGGTGAGTGAGAAGGGTCAGAACCAACACATTTGGATTGCAAAATGCATGATCTGTGTGTAGTCATGGACAAATGAATGGAAACAGAAGTTAGAGCCAGATGATGGAGGTAATAGGAGCTGAGCTTGAGCTTAATGAATTTAGACTTCTTCAGAGGTAAAGTCTGTGCTTGACACAGGGGAACATGATTAGAAATTTAATATATGGAGCCATTTTGAGTGGCAATTAGAAAAGAAGAAAACATGAAATGTGGAGCCCAGGAAAATAGTGGGAGCACAGCAAAGCCTATGCGAGTGGGTCTGAACAGATGGGCTGGCAGAGACAAGAGAAACCCTAGGAAGAAGAGAATTGACTGATTCTCAACTGCCAGTCTCTTCCTGTTCTGCTCCCCACACATTGCTTTAGGGTCATTGCACCAGTTGACCCCTCACCTGTCACAGTCTTCTCCCATGCTGTTGCGGAGTTGGCTCTTGGTTGCCTTTCATGCTCTCAAAAAGCTATCTTTCTATACATGCTCTGGAAACTTTTTTATCACATTACATTACATTACATTCCCTTATTTTCAGTGTAAAACTTTTTACTGTCCCCAAATATTTTACTCAACACTCATTTATTTGCTTGCTTATAATCTGACTCACTTGATAAAATATTGGTTCTGCAAGCAGAGGCCTTGGCTACAATGCAGCATCTTGAATAATGACTTGAACATAGTAGATGCTCAATAAATGTTTGTTGATAAAAAATGATAGTGAGAGAAAGGATGCAATAGTATAAACATTGTTTCTGGAGTCTGCTGCTCATATTAACATCATGTATAAGGCATGATAATGTGTTTATACATAAGGGATTGCAAAATTGAAGTTTTGGTGCCAATGAGTAGTAGCAAATGTTACCCTGGGGAAATTAAATGTTGTGTTAAAGAACAAATATGAGAATTTTTGTTCCCTCATTCTGAGCGCCTGAAGGACTGATTGGGGATCCCTTTGAATCCATTGAAAGTGTTTCCTACAGGTTCTAATATAACAGCAATATCTCCATGGTCCCCTTTCATTCCTGTGCTAACACTCTATAATTTTAAGTTACTGAATTCATAATCCAAATCAATATTCTTCTCCTGAAAGTGCTCAACTAGGGTAGCCACACACTTATTCCACTGAAACTTCCAATATTTAAAACATTTATGAATGCTACCATAGAGGCCAATACTGGTAGCCTGTTTCAAGAACCACATAATTAAATATATCTCATAACTTTTTATACTTCAGCTGTGGTTTAAAGTTTTACTATAGAAACCACTAATTTTTTAAAATCAGCATTGAGATACATGCTAAGGTTGAATCAGGTTTCTTTTATCATATGTGAAAAATCAGAAGTATATACTGAACTTCATAGCAAACTATTTATTTGTGATTAACCAAGAATTGACTGTGTCAAGATAAAAGTTGGAGATCTGTTTATATTCCCTGTGCATAGAAAAAAGTAATATCTTGAATAGAAAACATCTGAAGCATTTCAGTAAACGTGTAACCTATGCCTTTCACTTCCCCACACCTTCCCAGGGTATCCTGTCTGCCACAGGTGCGATGGATTCCTTACATGAGGTGAGAGTAGGGAGCAATATGAGTAAGTGACCCGAAATGACAAGTAGTGCTAAAAAATTGGCACTTTTATCTAAGCAGTACTCGTTTATGCTTAGGTGGAAAGGCCAGAAACCCAATTTTGCTTGCAAAAGGAAAGAGTTTTCTGCTTCAAAAAGATTTTGTTCCTATTCACTTACTGCTATTGGAAATTTTTTTTAGTACCTGTCTAAGCATGTCACAATGATGTTTCAAACAGAAACAGCCTAAGCAACTTTTAAAGTGTAACTATGACTCGGATTCGCCTGAAGTCACAGATGAATGGTCTGAAAGTCATGGCTGGGAGCATTGTTGAGGAATATGGGGGAGGCGGGAGGAAGAAATAGCCCAGCAGGAGCAGAATGTGGAAAAAGCAAAGCAGAGCTCCCAGGAAGGACTGGGCTGAACTTCAGTTTTGCTCTTAAACCTTGTTCAAAAGTCACTTTTTTTTAAAATTCTGGAAACCAAGCAGAATAACTACAGTAGTGATTCTATTCTCATCTACAAAGTCCTGCTGTCCAGCTTGAGAAAATTCCCTTGATCCAAAAACAAGTTAGAGAGAAAGCTCCTGGGGTAAAGTTATTGTGATGTGATTATGGTCTTTCTCTCCTAAAAGGACCAGCCACCAAAATAGCACAATACCTACTCAGGGCCACATTAAGGCATGTTTCAGCAGACTCGGCGTAGGTGCCATTACTATGGGAAGAAGTTAGTGTTCTTTAGTAAAGAAGGGCTCCACAGCCTATTAAACATGGACATGAAGAAAGCTAAAGGCAAAAGAAGTTTATGACTGGACCCTATTAAATCATCTTCTGAGGTGTTTATCTGTTGCTGATAAGCTTTCTCCAGTGACAAAGATAGGATTTTTGTTTTAATTGACATCAAATGCGCTTGACTCTTATGCTCTGAGGAGGGCTGGCTTGGAGTCTCTGGATGATGTTGATAACACCTCAGATATATATTCAAGGGATGCTGCTCAGCTCCTTCCTTCAGCAAAGCCATGATTCCTTATCCTATTCTATCAGTCTCTTGCAAGAGGGACACCCTGCAGTCCAGTGAACTATTAATAAAGGGACACTGTAAACTCTAGTTGATGATCATGGTAATGATGGTGTTGGATTTATAATTATAAATATAGCATAGTTATATTTAGCCTGAGCAAGGACCTTCCTTGAAAATGAGGATGTCATATTTTCTCCATAACTCTTTAAAAGAATGCTGCTAATTTCCCATTTTCTACAAAAAATTCTAGAACAAAATTATATTACTAAAGCTTACACTTAGTATGAATCAGCAATCACTTCTGAGCTGCACAATGCAATGCTTTAGTAAAAGAAATGGGAAAATTTATCACCATTGGTTTGGGTGCAAAAATAATATTCTTTTAAACTTGCACAGATTAGGGAAATACACTAAAATATAGATTTTAAACTTTTACCCAAGCCATATATCTCTTCTCAATCTCCAGGACTCTTATACTTCAACAGGTGCTGGGTTTACTGTTGAATTCTCACGGTCGCCATTACTCTATTCCGAGTTCTCCAAGCCACAAAGGAGATAAATGATTTTCATGTTGGTTGGGAAATATCCTTTCAGTGGCTGGCAATGTGCAGGCTAGAAATAACTCTTTTCAAAGTAGTCTGGGAAATTATTTTAAAACTTGAGCAGAGGGAGAGAGGAACGTGAGGTTGCATAAGGTTGCATAGTGGGATATCTGGGCATAATGGAAGAAGGAAAGGTGGTACACAGACAAATTTTGTCCTAGGAAAATTATGGAAAGTAAATTTAGAGAAAATGTGTTCCATGCTTATTCAAGTATCCTATATAATAAAAGCCTAATATGCTAAATGACCAGTTATCTGGTCAGTCATTCAACCAATGAAAGCATAATATGCTAATGATATACTAAGGTTGCTCAACCACTCGCCATGATGTGCACTGACCACCAGGGGGTAGCACTCCAACTGGTAGGTTAGCTTGCTGCTGGAGTAGGCTGATCAGGAGTAAGCAAGATGGGCCAGATATGCCCTGGAGCCCTCCTGTGGTCCCTCCCCAGCTGGCCAACCTCCCACATCCCTCTCTGGCCCTGATCGTGCACCATTGGGGTGCCTCAGCCTAGCCTGCACCCTCTTGAAATTCGGAACCCTTTGGGGGATGTCAGAGACCCAATTCATGCCCCCCTCCACTCCCACAAGTCAGGCTAAATGACCCAACTGGTGCATGAATCTGTGCACCAGGCCTCTAGTTTTGTAATAACTATGTATGGTGCCAGTTGAATACTGCAAATATCTGAGGGGGAACACTTTCTAACTTATATGAAAGTCTAACCAATATGCCGTATACCTGAAACTAATACATAATAACATTAGATGCAAACTGTAGTTGAACAATGATTTTTCTAAAAAAGAAAGTCTTACATGATTTGATACCTGCCCATCTTTCTAACCTTAAAACCAATCACTGTCCTCAAAAGAACACCTCTGAAATCACAGCAAACTTCCTGCAGCTTTCTCAGTCAGGTGCCATGTACCTGTAGTGCTCTAGAATGGCCTTCCCACCCTGCTTCATAAACTCCTACTCATCCCTCACTTCAGTTATCATCTCCTCTGTGTATTTCTGTTGACACTTGGTGCCCTACCTTACAGATGGGTGCTTTTATTCTTTATACTTCTCTTGGGTCTTTATAAACCGCTCCCTCATCCATCTCACTACCATAAGTGCATACTTACTAGTAGCTACCTCCTCTCCTTCAAGCTGAGAGCTCTTTGCATATAATGACAGTGTTTGATTCTGCTTTCATACAGCAGATATTATCCCAAGTCCTAATACATAGTTAATCCTCCATTAAGAGCTGTTGAATGAATGAATAAATTGGTGACAGGTCTATCTTTCGTGCAGGTTGGTTGGAAGGAGATAAAAATTGTAGAGTCCTAATATTCTAACCTTTAACTACAAAGCAGGAAGTTTTCTATTTCTCCTCACTTATGATCAAATACTACAGGTCCAGTGCATGACATTCATGAACTGGTGGCAGGGGTATGTCAGCCCAGCCTGCAACCTTTAGCAATCTGGGAGCCCTCAGGGGATGTCCAACTGAGGGCTTAGGCCCACTCCCTGGTCGATTTGCATATTACCCTTTTATTATATAGGATTATTGACTGTATTCCTGATGGTGTAATTTATATCCCCATGATTGTTTTTATAACTACCAATTTGTACTTCTTAGTATCTTTACATTTTTCACCTAATCCCCCAAATCTCCTCCCTTCTGGCAATGATCAATTTGTTCTCTGTAGCTATGAGTCTGTTTCAATTTTGTTTGTTCATTATTTTGTTCTTTAGGTTTCACACATAAGTGAATCATACGATAATTATCTTTCTCTGACTGACTTATTTCATTTAACAAAATACACTCCAGATCCATCCATGCTAAGATTTTATTCTTTTTTATGGCCAAGTAATATTTCATTGTATATGCATGCCACAGATTTTTTATCAGTTTTTCTGTTGATGGTCACTTGGGTTGCTCAAGAAAGACTTTTAAAAAAAATAAGGTATGTGGATTTGAGCATGATGCAATTCTGAATTGTTCCAAGTGTGAAAACTCTTCTTAAATTCATTTTTTGGGGGCAGACTCACACATGAAAAACATAGTTACTAAATAAGAACATATGTAATGACACAAAGCTATAATTAATTCAATAATGCACTTATGGGAATTTGTACTTTATTAATCACAACAAAATTATTTATTGAGCACTTACATTGTGCAATTCACTGTCCTTGAAAGGGAGATGCATGGCTGGTAAGAGACAATTTCTGTTTCCAAGTTGCTTAGTGTTCAGTGAGGGAATCAATAGTCAACAAACCAGAGCAGCACATGTGATAATCCCAATAATGGGGCCTGATAAGTGCGAGAGGAAATAGAGGTGAGAGGATTGTAGCATTTCTTGGAGGATTCTAGCATTTCAGGGAAAGTGTCATAGAATGAGGCTTAAGGTAACTTTTAAGAAAAGTGTAGGAATTTCCCAGGAAGAAGCATTGCTGTGAAGGAGGGTCGGAGGCTTTCCAGGAGCGGGAACAGCTTGTTCACAGGCTGAAATGCAGGAGAGAACAAAACAAACTTCTTGGAGGAGCAGAGAGGCCAAAGGACTGAGAAACAGTCTTTGGAAGACCTCCTTTTTTCAAATTTGGAAAATGAAAATGAAAGCAGTGAGTTCTTCAACTCTGAAAGGATTGGGAAGATCCTTGACCACATAGTTGGTTAGGACGAATCATGGGCATAAAAGCTTTTGATTAGAATTCCCAGTTATTACTGGATTCTGTAGCATTCTTGTCTTGGTTAAAATACCACAGTCAAAACAATAGATGAGCCCTGGCCGGTTTGGCTCAGTGGATAGAGCATCAGCCTGCTGACTCAAGGGTCCCAGGTTCGATTCTGGTCAGGGGCCTTGCCTGCGGGCGCATCCCCTTGGGGGGTGTGCAGGAGGCAGCTGATCAATATTTCTCTCTCACTGATGTTTCTAACTCTATCCCTCTCCCTTCTTCTCTGTGAAAAATCAATAAAATATAAACGTAAAAAAACAATAATAGAGGAAGCAGCTCTATAGAATTAAACAATATAATAAAAAGTGGGAATCAAACTGAAAACATATACGCTGCTGATTTGAAAACACATGTCAGAGGGAAAACATCACAACGGTAGTATTTGCATTTTTAAAGTGTTATTTCTCACCATTCTGCAGCCTACTGTTACTGGACTATTACCTCGATGATTAAACTTTTCAATTACATGTTGCATTATATTAGGCTTTATACAATCATTAATTAGTTCACTCACATAAAGCCCTATGAGGAAGCAGAGGGATTTTATTACCCACTGTTTCACAGATGAGGAAACAAAAGCAACAAGGTTAAGAGGCTTCCCCAATTCCTTCTCTCGGGCCTGGGGCTGGCAGGTTCGGTAGAGGCCCCCCTGCATCGCCAGCCTGGCACAGCAGCTTCAGTTCTGCTCAGAGCCTCACACGCGCCACTAATTGGGAATGGGTGCCCCTGGTGTACTTGAAAATTAATGATATTCAGAGCTACAAGATGTATCTGTCGCAGCCTATGTTTGTTTACTTGTGGCAATTAGCAACCATCTGCTCTGGAGGTGAGGGTATCAGGCCCTGCTTCTTTGGAGATACTGACTTTTGGAAGACAAGAATCTTCAAAGGCCCAGGTTCTCAGGGAAGGAAAGCTGACAGATGAATAACACCTGGTGTTTCTGGAGCGGTGGGGGAGCCTGCATATGAGGCACATAGGGAGAAAAGCAGACCGCGCGGTGTATTCTCTCCTCCTGCCTCTCCTTTTTTCCATCCTCTCTCTTCAAACCGTGCTTCCCTTTCCCAGTCAGTGTTCCCACCAAACTAGTAAAGAGGCTGTTGAAAAGGCAGTGTGGTCTCCTAGAACTTGGCCTTGGACCCAGATGACCCGAGTGTGGTAGAGCTCAGAGGACAGGCCAGCCAGCTTGCACACACATCATGCACCAGGCGACTGACTGTGGCATAGGGATGGCGTGGGGAGGAAAAACACCACAACATACAAGGGACAGGATATGAGAAAGGAATTGCACGGTGACAAAAACGTCACTAGCTGCTCTGTGGGAATGTTCTGGACCTTCTGGGATGACGCACTTGTCACATACTTGCTGTTGGGTGTTTCTGTGCCTGTTAGGAGGCCTGGCCAGCCTGGGAACAGAACCATCCTGACTACATGGCTGACTTGCAAGGTACCTGAGCTGGTTCCCAGGACTCCTGGCTCTATTCCCTGGCGTGCCCTGCTAACCCGACCAGCCACTCGGGCTAAGCTGTGTGTCTCAGGCTTGCTCTGCATCTCAGGCCCAGATCTGGTCCTGGCTGATTGGAATATGCCTTCCTCTCTACATTATGAATCTCTTCTTCCATTTTCAAGCCTGCCTATCTTTGCCTCTGTGCCTGGGGTCTCCTTTTTTACTGCCCAACTTTCATCTACAAACAAATAAAACATATCTGTCCTGTGTCACTTGCCATCATCTGGGCTGCCTCCTCCATGCCCCTTTCTCCATTTGTCAGAAACCAAACACTAAGGTGAACACTGGCCTCACATGTAATATCGTAGTAATTCGGAAATAAGTACCTCTTTGCTGCATCCTTCCTGGGACATTTGCATCCATGGAGGTGATGGCCATGGCTGACTTATGAGGTATTTGTTCCAAGGGAAGGATTCAGAATCGTTGACCTCTGATGGCCTTGGCAGTGTGTGGTGGCTCTGGCATTTGCTGGCTTGCAAAGCTGATGGTGCATACCTCTTTTCTGGTGATGTTGCTGCTTTGCAGTTGGCTATGTGGGTGTGTTTAGACAATGGGAATTGGCCAGCCTTCCACATCAGGCCTTCTTTTCTGGAGAGCCAATTTGTCAGCACACATTAACCACTGCAGATGGCCTGCTAGGTGGCCTGCTAGGCTATTAGATGTGTTCTTGTCTGATCCCCTCTTTGTACTCATGACTCAAAACTGTAGGTGTTCAAAGCATTGAATTGTGTGCTCATAATGTCCCTGGCTTGAGTATGGCTGGAGGCATGTTGCAGAGTGAGATCAAGGAACACAGCTTAATATAAGTGACATTTCAGGGAGCTGGCATGTTCTGTTACCATAAAGGGAACCTGGCCCTGAGTGGGTCTGCTTAGGACCAGCTGGTAGTGTTTGGGTTCTTGACTTTGTGTAGGAAAAATGTCAAAACAGGAGTCGAGGTGACTATGAGGGAATATTTATTAAAGCTGGGGACAGTAACACAGGAAAGGACTTAGCATAGAAGAAGCAACAGGAGAGCCTGGGCTTGGCTGCCATAGCTCTCTGGGAAGTCAGCGAAAAGGGGGGCTTGGGAACAGGTTCAGGGATCTTGCCTACGACGAGCTGCCACTGCCCATTGCTCCCCAGGTTGCAAGTTTCATGCAGTCCCTTAGAGTTTAGAAGATTCATGTCTGTTTGGAAAAAGTGGGGGAAGAAGAGGGAAAAGGGAATGGCTGGGCTGCTCCTCAGAGAGAGAGAGCCTATACTGGGTCCTTAGTCTTGAAGCTTTTATCTCTTTCTTGCTGGTGGGAATCTTAGGAGAAATCTCAGGGGAGGGTTTTAGCAGAATATTCATCAGTTTTCTAGGTGTGCTCCTTCAGGGTCCATGGTCTCCACTGACTGGTCTTTGTCAGGACAAGTGGTTATTAGTCATTGCTGCTGGTCCTGGTGTCACTCACCTGGTTTTGCTGCTTTTCTGGGTCTGGAGCTTCAAAACAACTGAGGCATCGATGTTATTTCTAGGGAGGTGACCTTCTGTATCTGCTGTAAATTGCTCTGTGGTTTGTTCAGCCATCTGTCTCAGTTTCCCCATTCCACTGAGCCTGCCATACTGGCCTCACTCAGTTCTGGAGAAAAGAGCTCAGACTTGGAGATGAGCCCCATGGGCTTGTCTCTCTTCTCTTACTAATAAAGTATCTCTTGGCCACACAATATAGGACAATTATTTTGTGCTCAGCTCTCTTATATGTCAGATGGGGACAATGATTTGCATCCACATGGCTCTTACTAGTTTATTCTGAGAAGCAAATGGAGTGGAGTCTTGTAAATGAGAGGATTGTGTTTGTCTGGGGAAGAGCATGGGATTGGGAATGAAATGGACGTGATTCAAAACCTGGATTGGCCCTTTGATGAGCCATATGGCCAGCTCCATCAGTTTTCAGATTCAGCTAATGAGAGTAAATAATCAAGGTGGTTGTGACAATTAAGTGAAATAACATTTAAAAAAATGCTTAGCACTCAATCAATGGTTGTTATTATTAATACTTCTTTGAACACATTATACAAACTCAAAGGCATCATTTTTTCAGCATATAGGACATCTGTCACAATCGCTTTGTCTAGTTTCTATCTGGCTTGGAATAAATGTTCAGTAATTTTTAAAAAGAATTTGTTAAATTCAGGAGGGTCACTTTCAGTACAGTTCAAGTTCAGATGACTGACTTTCTTGACGTCAAAAAGAGTTTTTCCTTCAGATAAAACATTTTTGGCAAAGGGACTGAAAGTTGTCCTTCAAAAATCTGAAGAACCTGGGTAAGTAAGGCAGGCTGGTAATAAATTGCCTTAATAGATGTAAGACATTATAGATTTTTATCTCAGGGACTTGAGAGTTGTCATAAAAATGGCACTTACATTCTAATTTCCTGGGGGTTGTTTGTAAGATTCTTATAAGTGTCCCTTTGGGAATTAATCATTCACATTCAGGCTGAGAACAGGAATGTGCTTTGCTGATGTCTCTTAGAAATGTAAATCAAGTCAGGAATTACATATTTATAGGGTCCCGGAAAACAGCCCTCATTCTCCATCACCCCAGCGTAGAAAGCAAATGGGAATTTGATTGTTATTCTGTGTGTATATTATTGGGGAGGCAGCAAGTACTATTCATGGTGAGAAAAAATATTTTATGTATCAGGGTCATTAATTTCTTTTTTTTTAGGTTAATGCCTTACTCCTGAGGAGAAAGTAATCATGAAATAGTTCCTAGGCTGCCACACCAAAGGCTCCCATTCACTATGTGAGCTAAGGAGAGAGGCTGAGCCATACTTTGAAGGCGGGTGGATGTGCACCCTGGAATGAGCCTGGAGTTTCCTGAGGATATTGGGCAAGCTTGGGGGCTCAGTGCTTAGCTCTTTTGAGTTCCAGTTTTCATATATAAAATATAAGGAAGAATTTGCTACTTTCTGGAGTAATGATAGGATTAAGGTTGCTTATATATGGCCAGTAGAGTGGTTGGGCACAGATTCTAAACCAATGTTCATCTTCTCCTCAATCCCAAAGGTATTGATTATGAATTAATACTGTTAAAGTGAAGCAAAATCAATGACAAATGTAAAAGAATGGTAAGAGAGACTTTATTGAAGGGAGATGGGGGGGTTGCTGTTGCAAAAGGTGTTGGGACCATCGTGATGGAGTTTTGCAGTGGGAAGGACAGAGTGGGCTCAACTCTGGACAAGTAGGAATCCATAGCGAAGGGGCAGGCTGGTGTTAGTGCATGGAAATGGCTGAGAGGAAGCATCAAGGGGAAGGGAGGATTCTAGCTGCACCGACTCATAGGAATCTTGCTGGAAGCAGGCCAGAGTGGTGAGGCATTAGTACCTGCGGTGGTGGAGGATGAGGAACCTGGTCAGATATGGAGAGTGGGACTGCTGGTTAAGCTGACTTAGCCTAATTCTTGCTAAATTGGATCAGGCAGAGATGAACTCAGAAGTCTAAAAGTCAGATCTAGGTGGAAAAGAGTTTAGAAGAGCTTGAGGGGCATTTAATCAATGACAGAATCTTATCCCAGATATCAGGTTCTGATTAGGGAGGACAGGAAGGAAAGACTCAGAGCTGAGGACATTTCCTGGAGGAGCGGGCCTATGAGGCAAGGTTTGGACCTGCAAATGGCGGACCTGTGGCAGGGGTGGGTACAATACAAGAGGGAGGAGCCTCCCCTGCCTTGCAATTTTTGCCTGGGCCAAGTTCAGGAACTTGGAGACTCTTTTGTTCCTGCAACCATTGCAGAATTTCTTAGAACTTTGGGAGTCTCCCTGGTCTCCCACCGGTTAGCCTCACCTAGACCACTTACCAGAGGAAAAGAATCTTTTGATTGACAGTTCCATTACCCAAATTGAACACACAGGAAAAAAGTAGGACTTTGTAAAATGTTTCCAGGAAAATATAATTGCTGTTCAAAAAAAAAATAAAATAAAATAGGCAAGCCCAGTCAGATGGATAAAGATGTATGGGTTAATTGCTAAATCTGTGTCTCACCTGCATCTTTTATGTGGCAGATATGAATGCTTTATAGGTAATGAGGTCCTCACAGGAGAGTTATGGCCTATCGGCCTGACATTTGTAAAGCTGTAAAATGTAGGGGAGATTTAACAAGCAGGATGAGCTGCCCTCCTGCATATTAACATGATTATGCACCTATGCACATGTCTAAAAGTAAATAGAGTATTTATAGCAATAGGGTTCTCCAAAGGATATTAAGCAGACATTGCAATTTGAATTTTAATTTTCTTATAAGAAAATGTTTCTATTTGTCTTGCAATGTTTAGGATCTCTAAGTCCTTTTAGCTGCTCCAGCAGCCTCTGCCTTCATCCCCCACCTGCTGATGGGGATGGAGGCTGGGGTGGAGGGTTGTTCAGGTTTTCCAACATAGAGGGAGGCCAGAGGTCCTAAAGTCACGAGATGTCAGTACCCACCTCCTATGTTGCTGACTATTAGTTTGTCTATAGTGTTTGACTTTTCTGTTTCTTGCTTGACTTCTTTGCCTAAAACCTTTGGGGGAACTAATGGTCTGACAGAATAGCCTAACTTTTGAAGTACTTGTGTTTGAAGTGTGAGAAGAAAGTAACATTTTTTTTTTTTTTTGCTAATAGCTGAAATGAAACTGGCTAGCGAATCAGTTAAAAGGGAGAGGGACCATTTTAGCACTGGGTTTCATTTTGACTCATGTTTTTCTATCAAGAACCCTCTATCTGACTTAGGCTTCCCTGAATTGCAGAAACTTAAATAGTTTTCTGAAGAGCCCCTAGTCTGAGGTCCTCACCTCCTCCCTGGTGGACTGTGAGAGTTGGAAATCTTGGTTTATTTCTGAATTGGGTAGATCAACCTAAGGGCACCTACTTGTAAAGTTGAGAGTTCAGAGTCTCTGTTCTTTTGCTTATGTATTCCTACCTTTTCATGTGCCCTCCTCATCCCCTATATCCCCAATTTCTAACTTTTCCATAGAGATTCCAAAACACCAGAATCCATGTGGCTTTTCCAGACACCTCAGGTGATGCTGATCTCCCTCAGTGTGCATAGCACAAGGAAGCAGGTATGCCTCATCCTATTGTAATCTAACTCAGCCCTTCACAAACTGCCATGTGCCTATAAATCACATGGAGGTCTTGGTATAATACAGATTTTGGTTATGTCTGGAGTGGGTCTGAGATGCTGCATTTATAGCCAAGTGTCAGGGCTATTGATGTTGCTGGTTTAGAGGCTGATTTATTTGTGTGTGCCGGTCTTGACTGCCCAACTATGCATTTAATGGTCCTGAGCTATGAAAACCTGGCCCTGTGCTGCCTGTGGAGCATGTTGATGAGCAAGTGAGGAGGGGGCATGTGCTCCTTCATGGAGGAGACAGAAGGGAAGATAGTCAGGTGTTCGGACTGGAAGGCACACAGACTCAAGAACTGTGAACCATCTGAGATTTTAAGCAATACAGTTTCATGAATTCTGGCAGAAGACACAAGGCTCCTTAGTCAGACAAACAGCAGTTTATTACTCACATCTGTGACAGTCGTCAGAGTAGCATCATTTGGCCTGGTTTTCCAAGCCCCAGTTGCCAAAGGGCATGGCAACAAGGTCAAGGTGGCCCCTGTGTATGCAGTGGGCTGCATTACAGGAGATAGACCTAGTGCTTAAGAAATGCCAATCACTTAGAGGCTGAAAGCAAACCTTCTTAACATTGACCTGGAGACAGCCAGCATGTCTGTCATCCTGGACAGTGAAAATGTCTGTCTTCTGCCCAAGAGGTAGACTCTCTGTCTGCCAAAGCTTTTTGCTATTCAGGCATCCTTGAAAAGATAGTCTGGCTCAGAAGCTGTCAATACCTCTGCTCACACGATATGCAGAAATGTGATACTCATGAGAAGTGTGTTCCAATACACAGGTGAACATAATACACAGATTGGATGATACTTGAGGTATGAGTTTTCTATTGCCATTACCAGTTACCACAAACAAAGGGTTTAAAAATTGAAATTCATTCTCTCTCAGTTCTGGAGATTAACCGTCCAAAATCAAGGTGTCAGCAGGACCATATGACCTTGAAGTTTCTAGGGAAAGACTTGTCCCTTGCCACTTCTTAGCTTGTTGTGACTTGCAGAAATCCTTGTCATTCCTTGTCTTATATCTGTATCACTCTAACCTCTGCCTCTTTATTTCACATGGCCCTCTTTCTTTTGTGCCTGTGTCTTAATGTCTCTAAATATCCATTTCCGTATACATACTCTGGGCATTGGATTTTAGGGCCCACTCCAAGTCAGCATGACCTTTTTTTAGTTTGATTATATCTGCAAAGACCCTATTTCATAACAAGGTCCCATTCACAGGTCCCTGGGGACTTCAGTATATCTTTGGAGAAATACAGTTCAACCCACAACATTTGAGTAATAAAAAGAAACTCAGTATGAAAAATAAAAGGTGCAAACACATGCCTAGACTAATGCAGAAGCAGCCAATTTTAGAGGAGATGGATGTGTAGCCCTGTGTTGTTTCAGCAGGCATTGTCTTCGTTAGAGAATAGTAGCTTTAGGTCTGAGAAAACCAGAGCGAGATAATTGTACATTCATTGCTAATTCTGGAATTTATTCCCAAGCTTCACTGTGTCTTTGTTTATTTGCTCTTAAATAAAGATCTCTCCACCCAAAGATTATCTTCTTGGATTCCTCCTATTCCCATTCTATTATCATATGTTTTAAAAAGATTATTATTTTTTTGAATATGCTTTTTTATTGATTTTTAGAGAGTGAGGAATGGAGAAGGAGAGAGACTTAGGAACGCTGATGAGAGAGGAACATTGATTGCTTCCTGCATGGCCCCTACTGGAGATCAAGCCCATAACCTGGGCAAATGCGTTGACCAGGAATTGAACCCACAACCTCTTGATACATAGGTCAACACTCAATCCACTGAGCCACACTGGTTGGGCTGTTATCAAAATTTTTTATAAATTTTAATTTGTGGATCTTTCCACCTCATAGGATTAATTGCTATTAAAAGCTTAATTTTATGAAAGGAAATACTCTGGCCTTCCTTAAAAGTAAGTGTATTAGTCTATCAGTGAACAGATTAGAAAGGCATTTTGAGGTAAGAAGCTTGTTCTGTTGCTCTTATCATCATCATGGATGCCAGACCTGATTAATGAACCTTGTTCATGCATGGGTACCACACTCAGAGGTAGGGACCTGGACTCTGTCCTTTGTCAGATTGTCTGAGTCTTTTTTTTTTTCTCCATCTTGCATTTGTTCGAGATAAGATCTGGGAATGAAATGGGAAGAGGACAAAACCATAGCCAATTCCTCCTTTTTAGGTGCTTCTGGATCACTCTTGTTTCTCAGGAAAGCTTTTTATTGCTTATGAAACAGTCCTTGCTCCACTCACAGGGGTCAGTGGTAACAATGGGTGAGCAAATATCCGTTGGATGAGCAAGAGCATGGAATGAGCTGCCATAATAGCCTTCAAGAATCTGATGAGGGGTTGGTACAGGGAAGAACAGTGCATTCTCTTAGTGTCTTAACATTTCATGAAATCAAAGGCCATTCTGACAAAAGTTTCAGGTAACCAAGTTGTGTCTTTGTTTCAGAGCATAAACCTGTAGTGAAAATTTGCCGATCTGTTATATTTCACTACAATGGGAAACCACATGATAAGTGATCAGAGGGTTTTATTCTTGGTCCAGCCTGTGAAGCAGTCACTGTCTATAGCACAAATCCTGTGTTCTTGGCATTGTTTCACAAGATGAGTAAAAGATTCTGTGGCTCTCCACCCCCTTTTTACTTTAGCTCTCATTTTCATTCTTCTTAACCCCTCATGATCCAATAGAAAATATGCCCAAATCCCCCAAATTGGACTCCTAAATAACTTGAACTTGGCTGGAATCATTTTTCTATCTTATTCAGAGCTCACTTACTCCCTCACATAGAGGTAGTAACATACATTTATTTTTCCCTCCTTGGTTTTGGGAAGCTCCCACTAGTGATCAGGCACTGTGCTAAACACTGAAGCTAGAAACCTGTGTCTTGGGAGCTTGTTTTGTGGGTGGGTATATAATGTGAGGAGGAAAGATGGAGAGACACACCTAAAGAAGGAATAAGCAAATGGTGTCATGATCACAGAGTTGGGGCATTTATTATGTACTAAATGAGCCAGGGAGAGCTTCTAGAAGAAATAGAGGACTGAAATGAGTTCTACAACATACTCGGCATGTAATCAGGTCAAGGTGTGGAATGGGATTTTAAGACAAGACACATGCAAAGGGCAGGGATCTGTGCTCAGGGGCTGGCTAGTGGTTCAGCATGGCCGTTTGTACACTCAATTTATTGAATGTTGTTTAGATAGAACCTCATTCTAGTTCAATTCCAGCTTAACAAAAGAATGAGAATGCCCAGAGGGGTTTATTAAAATGGGTGTGAAATATGTTGCATGCAGAAATGTGAATGTACATTACTGTACTTTGCAGTGCATTCACATATATATTAAAAAATGGAAAGAAAAGCCTGGTTTTCTGTGATGGGCTATGCCACTCTCTCCCATTTAACGTGATTAAAGGCAACACTTAATAGTTCCACAGAGCTTTCTGTGCTGATCCATATCTCCTGGGTAGCAACCATTCACTTTTATTCTGCATATTATGGTACAAGACAAAATGGCAATATGGTATCAGTTATAAAAGATAATCTGGGAGAAAAATAAAGTTATACAACAATATGATCTTTGAATTTAGGACCATGAGGTGTGTATCAAACACATGTATTTCTTTTCCTCTTTTCTTTCTTTGAGAAGTCCCTGCATCTCCAGGTAATGAAGGGAAACGCTTGGGTGTTGGTGGTGCTGTGCTCTGCTTTTACATTCAAGATTTGGATGGTCAGCAACAATGCCCACAGCTGGATCTCTCCACTGGCTCCTACCCGTGTCTCCTCATCTTTGTACAGTGTGAATGAATTTCAGGCTGTGTGTGGGGGAGGTGGTGCAAGTAGAAACTCCTGGAAGCTTATTACCAAATGAACCTGAAGAGGCGGTCTGTGTGAGTTTAATTGCCCATGTAGAATGGGTCAGCCAACCTGCAATGAAAAAAAAAAGAATGGGCGAGATGGCATGAGGGGAGATGGGAATTTCCAGAGAAGCACTTTGAAGGTTTAAAACAAAATAACTTCTTAATAAATGAGAGAAAGGACCATCTAATGTATATCTAGGTCCCCCCAAACTGGTATAGACTCTGCCCAGGATATTTGTTAGTTTTCACAAGAAAATTGCTTTCTCTCTCTCACACACACACTAATAGGCTTGTTCAAGTTTTTAATTCAGTTTCATTAAAAATCCTGTGTGCTTATTGAACTTTCTTTATGTGTCCTTAATTATGCTGATGGAAATATAAGAGGAGAAGATGCTGAGCTCACAATCTTGTGTGTGTGTGTGTGGGGGGGTGTGTGTGTGTGGCGGGATGAGAATATATATAGGGGGGTGGAGGGATGAAAATTCAGTTCAGTGCTCTCCCAATAAACTAGTATTAATTAAGGATTTACTTAAGTGCAAAGTACTAGGAGGTACATGTGAAAGAGCATGGTCTTTGCCATCCCCTACCTAGGTTTCTTGAGACTCTTTTGAACCTAATTTCTTTATTTGCAAAGGAGGATGGTAGAAAGCATCTTATCACATTCACTCTCTGGTTCAAGACATGACACTAAATGAACACTTGACAGATGCTAGATTTTTTCTCATTGCTCTATAATGAGGCTCCTCCATGGAGGTCTAGATTTCCAGAGACAGAACTTCTTGACCTGAGTCTCAGGCTTCCTGTAGGCTTCTAAAAGCAATGAATGACTCCATTGCTGTGGAGTCTTAGTAGGGTTCTGATCACTGCAGTGCTCCAGCTTGTATCAGAAAAGACATACTGAACCTTTTTTTAAAATTAATTTTTTTATTGTTGATGCTATTACAAATGTCCCACATTTCCCCCCTTTGCCCACCTCCACCCAGTCCCTGCCACCTCTCCCCTGGCCTTCACCACACTGATGTCTGTGTCCATGGGCTATGCAAGTATGTTATTTGGATACTCTCTTTACTTTCTTTTACCTACTCCCCCTTGGGCCCATCCCCTCTGATTCTGTCAGTCTGTTCTATACATCCATGCCTCTGTTCATACTGAATTGTAAGTCAGTTCAGGGCTTTTACTAGCTATAGAGGACCCACATTATCATCATGCTCATCATTACCCTTTGACTAATCTTCAAATTTCAGATAAATGTCCATACTCAAGTCTCCTTTCTTACTTCTTAATCTGCAGTCAGCCTACCCTTCCTCTGGATGACCCCAACAATCTTAATCCAAGCTTTCTTTAGTCTGATCTTGGTGACTACCAGCCAAATCCAGTTTTTAGATGTAATTAAGAAATACACTAACCCAGCTGGTGTGGCTTGGTGGATTGAGTGTTATCCCATGCACCAGGAGGTTACCAGTTCCATTCCCTGTCAGATGCATGCCCGGGTTGCTCGACCCCCAGTAGGGGGTGTGCAGGAGGTAGCATATCAATGTTTCTCTCTCATCGATGTTTCTATCTCTCCCTTTCCCTTCTTCTCTCTCTAAGAAAATCAATAAAAACACTTTAAGAAAGAAATACATTAAACAAATCAATAAATATAGTGTAATCATTTGAATTCCTTTCTTGGGCTTATGATTGCCATTTCAGGATGGGGAGGAAACAGTGGGGAAGGGATATGACTGTTCAGGGTTCATGTTTGCCTTCAATACATGACATATGTATCTGGAAAGTCCAGATCTATAGTCTCCAACATTTCATATTATTTACTTCTTTCAAGACACCACTTATGGAAGATAATTCTGAATAATGCTGTTTCATGTTGCTCACCTTCTCAACCCTAATGATGGCACTTGAGGGCCTTAACTTTTTCTGTCTTTGTTTATTATTAGTTCACACTCTATATCATACATTCATGTATGTGTAACTTGTTGAATGGTAATACTAGCAATACTGTCATTTGTATATATAGCACTTTGAAATTTTCTATCTGCTTATGCCTCCACTATCTCATCTGATTCTCACTGTGTCTTTAAGAATTGGAGCATTAGCTAGCATTGTATTAAACTACAGTTAAGGGTGCTTCAGCTCAGACAGATGAAGTTATTTGGCCAGGGTTATACAGCTAGCTTGACTCAGAGTCTAGATTTCAGATCTGCTCATTCCATAGTTAGTTTTTTCCACCATATTAAAAAAAAACATTAGAATAACTTTAATAAGGTTTTAAGTACATAGAATAGGTCAATTTCTTTGGGGATGCTCATGTTTTAATGAAGACCTTGAATGCTTTAACCTGAGCAGTCATTGCACCTACAACCCTGAGGTGTCATTGCAACCCTGAGGTGAGATGATGATGATGACAGAAAGCCCTTGTGTACTTGGTCTGTTGCTCATGCCACTACGCAACCTGCTTAGAATCTGAGCTGATTTCAAGCAGGTATTCTAAAATATTCCATAAAAAGGGTATATTATATGCTAGATTTATAGGCAGGTTTTTAGTTAATCTCCATAAGTAGTTTACATGCATGCTTTTAGTTAAACATAAAATAACTCTGTGAGACCATTTCAAGTGAATAACTGAGACTAAGGAATGTTAATTAACTACACATCAAAGTAGCAGACAGGTTCATCTTCACATCCAAGTCTGACTTAATGCACATAAATGCTGATTGTATTTCTAACTAGTCCTGGCCTCCATCTTTTCCCGCAGCCCAGATTTGGGGATACATTTCTTGAGGCGATTTCAGAATCACATTCATCCCATTCTCCCTGTGACATTCCCTTACATCCTCCTGATGTGTTTCTCTTTTGTCACCTGGAGCAGCCATAGTAGGGGCTTAGCTCCTGTGTGTACACAACCCCGAACCCCTGTACAAATGTTGCATGACAACCTTGTCTCATGGGACTGGCCCAGTCCACTCTGTGGTGGGAGCCCCCATGTTCATTGGCCCTACTTTCCCAAAGCAGAACACTAAGTACCTAGAATGCTTTCATGTCTGGTGTACTTCACATAAGAGTCAAATCCTTAGCCACAGCTCAGCAGTTCCGGCAACTAGAATCATGCCTCCCAATTACTCCCAGCTTTTAAATTTAAATCATATTTTTCCATCTAGAAGAGTGACATCCTCATGGCAGAGTCTGTCTCTGCCTCTACCGAAGCATAGCAACCTTCAGCTAGAGGACAGGACTTCCATGGCTTGCTCAGCTGCAGTGCTCAATTAGTCTTCCAATAGATATGTATTTCCTATTTTCCCCAAGCACACTGTCAAACACGTCAAACACAGAGCAGTTTTCTGATGCGCACATTGGCTCATTAGGCCCTCGCTGAGATCATTAAATTCTGTTTCTTTAAGGCCGATGGAAAGGGCAGGTTTATGCTTCTTTTGATAGAACTAGTCTTAAATTTCCTCCCTATTGTGAGATGGGTAGCTGGTGATGAGTCAGTGATATTTCAGGCTCCACTAGGGGGCACACAGGCTGCTCAGAGGGTTGAAGTTTCTGGGAAAGAACAGCAAACAAGGAGTTGTTGAATGAAGAATACACACTTGTCTAGTGATGGCCCCTACCATGGGCCAGACTCCATGGCCTGGCTCTGTTCCTTTAAGACAGTATTTCTCAATCTTGTCATATTGACATTTGGGCTAATAATTCTTCATTATGGGGTGTTGTCCTGTGCACTGTAGGATGTTAGCAGCATGCCTGGCTGCTACCCACTAGATAACAGTGACATACCCTCAAAGTTGTGACAAAAATGTCCCCAGACATTGGCAAGTGTCCCTTGGAGGCAATATCACACCCAATTGAAGAGCAATGCTTTAATATATTCCAGGAGTCTAGGGCTCTCTAGAGAGACTTCAACCAGAAATCTAAGTTGTAAGAGGATGGGTAAGAAAGCATTTGATGGTTGACACTAACATAGCAAGTCTGGCAGAACTGTGAATGTGAGGGAATTATGTTTGCAATGACTTCCAACTTCTGTTTGTTTTTTGGTAGTTGTAGTCATCATATTTTCTTTCTCTACCTCCGAAAGTCAGCTTATTGTTTTAAGGCTCCTTAGACTCCTACCCTGGGTATGAGTTTTTAACCCTTTGTGGACGAGCTTCAGGGGAAGTCAAAGTCTCTGAAACTGGATACACAAGTTTGTCATCCTAGGCACAACTTGCATTTTTCAGCAGTGAGGTCCACAGCATTAGTACATTTTAAAAAGAGGTCCTTGCCCTGGCCGGTTTGACTTGGTGGATAGAGCGTCGGCCTGTGGACTGAAGGGTCCCAGGTTTGATTCTGGTCAAGGGCATGTACTTTGGTTGCGGGCACATTCCTGGTGGGGAGTGTGCATAAGGAAGTTGGTTGGTGATTCTCTCTCATCGATGTTTCTAGCTCTCTGTCTCTCTCCCTTCTTCTCTGTGACAAATCAATAAAATATATTAAAAAAAGAGAGGTCGTTGGCTTAAAAGATGTTAAGCATTATATGGTGGCTCTTGAGAATGCTCAAGCATTCACACAGTGAGCTGTGGTAAAATTTATGTCTTTTTATAACAATGCAAGGATACAGAGCAGCCTTCTCCTCACATACTGGTCCTTCTTGTCCCCTGATCCTCAATCATGAAAATTTTCTCAGCCTTCACTATGCCCCTGTGGTGATCATGAACTAAATCTTTGAATTTTAACTTTGCAAATATGTAAGCACACTAACTACACTAACTTAAACTGCAAGTGATTTTAGAGACATTCTAGAATGCATCTCTTTTCAGAGATGATAAAGGCAGGGCACTGATGATCATCTAGGTTTTCTCCCTGTGTGTGTAGGAGCCACTCTGCTGCTCTCTGAAGGTAGGTTTTATATAGCAGCTTCACCATACAACAGTGCCGATAGTAAAAAAACAAGAAAACGACAATGAATTAAGGACCTCTGGTATGCAAATGTTAGAAAATATTGAGCACATTTCCAGAATTCTTCTTGAATCTCACCCAAACCTGAACAGCTGAGCAGACTCAGTGTAACAACATCCTCATTATTAAAATGGATGCAAATATTTGGGGAGAAGCAAATTGAAATGGTAACTAAATCTCCAGTGTATTAAAGAGATAAGAGGACTCATTTCTTTCAGTTTGCCATGGGGCTGCTTTAGGGATGTCACTGGCAGTTGTGCATGCATGTGTATACACACACACATGCATTCACATATCAAAATAATTTTTAAATTAAAAGAAATGAGGAACAGAATAACAATCAGTGCATTTTCCCACTGTCACTGCATCATCATACAACCCGGAGTCGAGAGCATTTCTGCTTGTTTCTGAGGCTTGTTCTCATCTCGAGTGTTCTTATCTTTGTCCCCACAGGTAGGAGGCTGTGTCTGCTGTCTTATCTGCTTCTCCCCCGTATCAGGATGATGGGTGGTGACATGTGTAACTATACATTACTGCTGAGTTGCACTTCTCTCTGCTCAGGCGACTGTTGCCTCATGTGGGCAGACTGCTTCCTGTGGTGTAGACATCCAAGCTGGGGCTCAAAACTCATGCCTCCCTTGTTCCTTAGAGCACTACTTACCCCTATGGCAACATAGAGACCAGTGCTCCCAGGAGCTTCCATCAGGACTGATAAAGCCACGATACTCTTATCTGTTGTGCCCTCTGGGATTCTGTCCAAAGAAAGTTTGAAAACTGCTGATTTAGCTCACCATTCTCTGTACCCAGACTGTGACTTGCATGTACTCACTTTCTAGGCTGCACCTGGGCAGACGTAGGGACTTCTAGTTCTGCTTCCCACCAGGTCTTTAATCTGAAGTATTTCTCTGCGTTCTACTTTAATTTTGCAGCAAGAGAGTGGATTTATGTCTTAGATTTCCCAGGGAAAGAAGACACAAAGTAGACCTGGCCCACAGCTGAGCCAATTTCAACAAAGGCTAGTGGGACTGGCAGAGTGAGGCCAGGCTGCAGCCAGCCTAAAGGCCGGTGAGCCAAAAACAAGTGCTGATTGTTTTAAGCCATCAATTACTTTTGAATGCAGCATTACCTCGGGAAAAACTGACTAATAAGCACTTACTGTGTGTCAGACACCGTTCAGAATGGTGGAGAGACAGTCTAGAACATACCAATAAAACCTTCTCCCCCAGACACAGTCTCTTCTCTTTCTCCCTCCCCTTTTCCCACCCCCTCCCTCATCTCTCCATCTGTGCATGTACGCACGGTGCAATATATCGTCATAAGCGAGTGTTTCTATGCAACATGGATATAAATGTGCGCACATGCCTGAAGACATGCCAGGAAGCATGCTCACTCCTGTGGCAGGAGTGATTGACTAGGGGTGGTGGGGGAAGACCCACCAAAACACAGAATAAGTTTCTAACCAAGTCATCCACTCCACAGCCTGTGCTCTGCCCTCCCTATACCCAGCTTGCCATTGCTGTCTACACACTCCTTAGACTTAGGAGGCTACTCGGGGAAATTCCCAGGTCTGGGAGCCAACTGAGTTTTCCCCACTTCATAGGTGACAGAAGCAGGTCCTCCCTTCTCACATGATAGCAAGAGCAGCACTGTCAGCTCACAGGTGAGAATAGCAGGGACAGCTTCCATCTAAGGGCAAAGTGCTCCCCGGGAGGCTGCCCACGTGCAGCAGCCCAGGCAGACCACTGCTAATATTTCGGGACAAGGAAGAAGAAAAACCTTCGCCTGACCGAAGTGTGTCCACCTAATAATGCCTTAATGTGCCGTGGGAGACTTCTGTTCCTAGGAAGCCAGGAAATGTGCATAATCATGGTCCTGAGACCAGGAGGTGCCGCTTCCCTCTGCTGATCTGGCAGGTTCCAGCCTCCTTGTCCTTATTTACAATTTCATAACGTCCATGTCACCCAGGGCAAGGCAATCATTGTGTCCTTGTAGATAAAACCTAGGCTGAAGGCTAATAATTATGTAGATACTGTTTCTATAGTTAGAATGCTATCGTTCTCACACTTCAATATACTCAAAGCACACACAGGTAAGTCTTTATCTCTGTAGAGCATATTATCCTTTTCAGCCATTTTTATGTATGTTATCCCATTTCATCTTCATGGCAGGCTTGTCACGTAAGCTGAACAGGGTTTATTGTGCGATTCATGAACGCGCACAGAAAGTTCCAGGAGCTGACCAAAGGCGAGACAGCTACAGAGCACAATCTTTAAATAGAAACCCATTTTTCACACCCATTGTCTCACCCCTTAAGAATGCTTAGCAACCACCGCTTTCCCTATTTTATGAATATCTGAAGACTTTAATGTTTTTAAAATCACAGTTTCCTGAAAGAGAGAATTGCTGCTCATAGGTAAGTACCCTGCTGAACAGCCTCTCCTATAAGGACTGGGGAGAATGAGCTTTATTAACAAAGGGTCTAACATAAGAAAACAGCAGGGTAGAATGCCAGCCTGGAGAGTGGCAGTCTAGTCCCACGTTTTTATGGTGAATGCCTAATGGGGAACCTGACCCAGAGTGAACACTCATGGTTTTGTTGAGTGAGTAAATATATAAACATATGGATAAACCTTCTAATCTAACAGCACATTGGGGTAACCCAATCCAATCCAAGCATTGTGGGGTGCTCACCTGAGAAAAATAAGGCACTATTTGAAATAAACAAACACCCTTTTTTAGAAAAACATGACCGCTCAGGAATAATCCCAACCAACCTCTCTACTTCCTTAGGTTCTTTTCTCACTGTCTGGCAACCTATTGAAATGCCCTTTCTATTATTAGTGGTGACTATTTCCCCCTTGGGGTCTCTGGCCTCTGCCTTCTTCTCTCCAGACCCATTTGTGCCACCTGAGCCCATTCCTGCATTGACACCTCTGAGCTACTGCTATGGCATAACTTAGCCACAGAGCCCACCAGAGCTTGTGAGCTACTGCCCCCCAATGATGAGTGTTACTTTAGCATCTGTTCATTGGAAATATAGAATGCCCATATAACATGTTTGCCTGCTCTTAATGCCTTTGCAAGACACTGTAAGGTTTACAGATGATGCTCCTCTGTATTTGCTGGCCCTCCTCAGGAATTCTGTGTCCTCAGAGCAAAGGGGAGGGAGAGCAAGTCCAGATGCCCAGATGTCAGCTCAGTTCCCGGGATTGCACTGGACATTGGTCTGAGTGCAGCCAATGTGCCTCTCAGGCTCACTGAGGGAAATTGAAGGGCAGGTTTGAGGTAGGAAAGGAAGTACGTTAGCCTTTTAAAAAATGTGAAACTATTTAAATGTAAAATAAAAGTTACTTTCTATTGAACATCTACACACGTGATAGGCAGTTTTGCTTTTTAAAATCTACAATCTTTGTAAAACCCTAAAGAGAGGCTTCTACGTTACAGATGAGGAAACAGCTCTCTAGCCTGAGGGCTAACCCTGCTCTAGCATATTTGGTTGTCGTGGTCATGGTCTTCCTTTTATTGAAAATATGACTGTACTGGAGCCTCAGTATCTCCTCAAAGAGCAGCTGATTCTAATCAGCTTTTTTGGTTTGACATTTCAGACCCTCACCCCTTGGTCAAAAGCTCCCATGCCTGACTTCTGAGTGTTTTGTGACTTTTCCCCTGACTTCCTAATGTGGACTCTGGGCTCTGGTACTACAATTTTAAAAATCATGCCTTCCTCCTCTCAGTTCAATCCAAAAGTGTTCTAAGTACCTGCCTGAGACTTCCTTTCCTTCCTTAAACTTTCACAGAACATAGCACCTAGTCTGGTCTCTTACTTACAATGAAAGTGCCAAGGGAGCTCAGCTAATTGTCAGTAATATGCTATTGTTTACATTGTTTCTTAGTTTTGGCCTTTGTTTTATATTAATTTATATTTTCCAAACTAAACTGTAGACTCTAATAGCAGGAGACATAAATAAATTTTTAAAAAGCCTTTCAACACTTTGTAGAGAACTTTCAATTTTAGATAGCCTTGCCCTATGAATTATCTATCAGAACATATCTTATAAGATGTATTTCTCTCACAAAGTTTTGAGTCTTCTTTGGTGACACATGCTTGCTCCCTAAAGCTGTTGATGAGTAACACTCTGTGTAAAATATTCCACATTCAAAGCCCCCTTTTATGTAATTGCTTAACTCAATCTTGCAATCACCTCAGAAAACATCTCCCATTATCCTAATTTTGTAGGTGAAAAACGGAGTGTCCAGGCTTAAACAGAGACTTAGTAAGGGAATCAGAACTGGGATGGAGGTTCTCTGATGTCCACTGCAGAGGACTTCCCACTCCCCAATGCCTTTCTATCTTCTGTTGTCTTGCACCCAGTGTGGAGTGCTGTCCATTTGCACCTTACCACCATGGCATTCTGCAAGGTTGACAATAATTGTATGCACATTAGCATAATAAAAAAGTGACTTCCAGTGACTAACCAGATCCCTCAAATTTGGAATTTGCAATTTTGTTGAGTGAAGTCATCCTATTTTTTTGTGTGTATACAGGTTATAAGAAATATTTTCTGACAATCTGGCGCATGGTAAGCCAGTAAAGCTCATATGTTATCTGCCAGTTCTGGCTTTTAGACTGACACCATCTTTCTGTGTCCTGGCCCTTCATTGAGGTGCAGTTCACCTGCGAGGACGCATTATCATTTCTTCCAGCCCAGCTATCAGCTCACTGAAGTGCAGTCACAGGCTTTTCATAGTCACGTGTAGTAGATTCATAGGCCATCAATGGAACCACTGGAAAATTACAGGCCTCAATAAAACCCACATATCCGTGACTTCAACCCATGCGCTACAGTTTTCAATTTGCTTCTCCCATTATTTCTTATAGGTGTGCTCAGGGTTAGGAGATTTGATGACATTGTACATTTAGAATTTTTCCACTGATCCCATCTTTACCAGATCTGTCCCAGATAAAGTGTTTCCTAGTGCCATTTAATACTAACGGAATCTGGGAAGTAATAAGATAGGTTTTAAAATACATATATTTTTAATGTACTTAAAGATATTTAGGGCTTTCTGGTTTGGTTTTGTTTGTGTGTGTTTTTTTTTTGGGGGGGAAGGGGGGATGAAAGATACCACAGTATTATTCTGGAACATCATTCTATGAGTTGTCTGAGTTAATCAAGTTAAGGATTCTGGAAATTTGGTGTAACCATGATTTGGTCACCAATGAAACTAAGCAAATAATATATATCAATAGAATATAATTTGAAATGTACATACGTTTATTTTAAAAAATATTTCTGATTTAGTGCATGCAAAAAGGAATACAATGTGAACCACATATGTAATTTTACATTTTCTAGTAATCACATTTATAAAGGTAACAACTGTAATTAATTTTACTAACATGTTTTATTAAAGTCATTGCAATGAAATATAATTTTAAATGTAGTCAACGTAGACAATAAGATGTTTTACTTTTTTAGTGTCTTAAAAATCTAGTGTGAATTTCACATTTAGAAGTACATTTCAATTTGGACTAGATGTCTGGGTGGTATGCTGGAGCCAGTTGTTAAATTTTTAGACTTTCATTGATTAATATATTAAAACGGACCACTGTGGGAATATTTATTCCATAGGGATCATCAATTGTTGCATTTTTTTGGGAGAGGGTAGCTGATTGTTAAATATTCACCAGCAATCACCTCTAAATAGCCCTGTGGCTAGTGGCTGTCGTATTGAACAGTGCATCCCTGGATAATAAAAAAGATTTGTTAGATGTTTTTCAGCATGTTTATAACTCTCTTTAATTTGTTCTAAGTTTCATGATGAGGTGGCACTTTTCACAGTGGGCACCAGTTGGAAAAATATCAGGACAGAGAAAGAGCAATAAATATTGACTTAGCACCTATTGTTTTGAGGCTCAGTAGCCAAAGAATAACTACCCCACAGAGTTCCACATGAGTTTGGGTTTGGGGAAAGGATTGTTTTTTCCTGGACTTTAAACATGTGGCTAGTTATGAATGCTGGCATTGGTGAGAACATGCCTGGGGAAAGGAATTAGCATACAAACATGAGCAAGATATAAATTTTCTTATAGATACAGTAAGTACCGGTTTTGTTAAATTTTATGAAAAAAATAGAGTTTATATTAAGATATTAGTTTATATAGTTAAATCTCATTAAATGTTACTTATTAAAAAGCACATAATTCATGAGGTTTTTAAGATTACTTAATGTACTTCTAATACATTACCTTTAAATAATTAAATCTGATTTTAGGACCATGGGGTAGGCATTCTAGGATGTTTTATTATAAAGTCTCTGATGCCTACAACATATATATACTCTTCTATAAAAACAGTGATAGCTTGCTTCTATTGGGTATATAACTATGCAGCAGACACTTTAAATATTAATTTCAGTTGATTTACACAGGGATCCTAAGTGGTGGATGTTATATAGATTCTCAAGAGTAGGAAACGTAAGCTCAGGAGTTACTGGGTCTATAGTCAGCCATCTAGTAAATGGTAGACCTGATCAGCGAACTAAGGTCTTTCTTATTCAAAGTCCGTGGGCTTTTCTCTGGGTGAGACTAGCTCTCTAGAACTTCAGCTTCACTGGATTTTATTGTTTTGTTTGTTTGGGGGATGAGTATTTAAGGAATTATTATAACTTTAGAAACAATAAAGCCAATTTTGTTTACATGGAAAGAATGGTAGAGAGCTGAAGAAAAGTAACAAGCTCAGATATGTCTAGCAGAATATAAGCTTTATCTTTTTCACCTTTCTGACCTGGTAAATATATACTGATGCTAGCATTCTGTGTGTGTAGTAAATACACAAATGTGGAATGAATGTGTGCTCTGAACACAACACAACACAACACAACACTGACAACAGAACCCTTATTCTCCAGGGACAATTGTGGAAGGTGATGTTTCCTAGGCACTTGCCAAGAGCCATCACTGTTCTAGGTGCTTCCCTTGCTCTGGCTCATTTCCTCCTCACAACATTAGATGAGATAGGAACAGTTAATCTTTATTTTACAGATATGGAAAGCTTAAGCACATAGAGGATAAGAAACATTCCCGTACTGTAAATAAGCAGCAGAATTGAGATTTAAACCCAAACTTGACCCATAAGGCATACTCTCAGCACTGCAATATGTCTGTCTCATTGACTAGAAGGCAGGTAAAGTCTCAGATACCACAAACTTTAAATAATTATAAATGAACATACTGCTCTGAGGTGACTATGAAAAGTTGTATTCAATACCATAAATCTGTTCACTATTAACTTGCCAAATTAGAAATAAGAAATATGGTAATAAAAAATGAAGCTCATGGGTATAGGGGACAGATTGGTGGTTGTCCAAGGTGGGGTTTGTGAGGTAGGTGAAATGGATAAAGTAGGTCAAAGGTAAAGATTTCCAGTTATAAAGTAAATAAGTCATGGGGATGCAATGTACAAGTGAATAAAAGAGGAAATTATGGCAGAAGAAGAAATCACTTCTTATCCTCAAAATTTGGAAGATGGAGGAGTTGGGATTTAAATAGGCCTTTAATGAGTAAATAAGATTTGTGTGAAGAGAGAAAGGTGAAAGAATATTTTAGCGAGAGAGAACAGTATGAGCGATTACCCACAGAACATGTTAAGTCAATATAAAGGATGGAAATTTTTGGAAATGGGAGAGTGGTCAATAGCAGTGGAAAGTAGCTACAAGCAAGAACAGGCTTAAGTCAGTCTCCTGTGCACTGGAGAATTCAATTTCCCACACATTATAGCCTCCTATTCATGGAACTCCTATCACAGGCTCTGTGAGCATATTAACACCTTCCCTGAGGCGTTAAATCCTGTGTGCTGTAAGACCCACAACTATAACATATTGTAGGGTAAGATAAGTAACCCCTCAAGCAAGTGTTGTGGAGGAAAGAAGGAGAATATGGGGGTTAAAGGAGGGATATGTGTTTCTACTGAAGACTGTGAAAGGTCTTCACAGGTTCTTCTGTGTTTAGAGAACAGTATTCCGTTTGTTTACAGCATATAAATTATGTGATGAGGAACAGTGGGGGGTCAGTTGAACTCAGAGCAGAGAGAATGCTGGATGTCATGCCAGCTGGGAGAAATTTATATTTCATCAATAGCAATTGTTCAGTAGGAAGCCTGAAGGGTTTTTAGCTTCAGAGCTGGAATTACATTTTCACTTCAGGAAAATAATTTTGACAGTCATAAGTGGGGTAACATCTAGTAGAGGGTGGTTATTTAGTAGCAGGTTGAGCTAGAGATAATGACGTTTTGAGGTGGGAAGTGGCAATAAGTGTGGCAAGAAGAGTATGTTTGCAAGTGCTTTGATGCTCAAAGAAATTTGTTCTGAATATAATGAAAAAAACAAGATTTGAGAACAGGAAAATGGGAAGATCAAAATTATATGGCTTACCATTTCTCCTGTTCTCCTCTGTATCCATTAATAAGTGCCGAGACAGACAGAAATACTGAAAATTTAAGAGTTCATGGACAGCTGATAGTACCATAAGATTAGCTTTCTTTTGAGTGAGTGGAAAATTGATTACTTATGGCTAGGGAGAGGCATTCTCCCAGGTTATAGTGTGACAGTAAATTAAACAATTCATTTCTTAAACAGTGATAATCACCATAAGCACTAGCAGAAATACTACAAGAAATAGATTATTTTTTTCTTGATCTAATACAGATTTCAAAGTATTTCTAAATGTAGACCACATGTCTAGATCAACTAGACATTAGTATTTCTCAATTTATCTGTTACTTGTGTTTGGAAAATTTCCACCCTCTACTAGAGCATGTTTTTGAAACAAAGAATGGAAACTTTGACATATTTTGAGGGTGGGGATGATGAATTAAACATTTAGATAGGCTCACTTCAACAGACACATGAGTGGGCATTTATTCTGTGGGATTGAAATCCTTGAAAGGTAAGAATAAGAGGGAATGCTTGAAAATCATCTACACAGGCATGATGAGAGATGGAGCCAGAGAGAGAAATCTGTGGAATTATGTGTTATTAAAAATGTGTGTAAATTTATTAATGTGTCCACTGTGTCCGGAAACTCAGAAGAGCAACTAGGTCCTAAAGGATTTCTTTGACTCCTCCTTGGCCGTTTGTAGGCTTTTGATGTGCAGAGTTATGTTGATAAGTATTTGGAAACTAAAGGTGCATTAAAGAGTCCCAAGATAATTAGACTTTCATCTTGTGGACTCAGTAGATCTATTCAATATAGATCTGTTCAATGTAGTTGCATTCTTGGTTTTCTGAGGACTTGTTACGTCCAAATCCATACCTTGCTTTTCTAGCAGGTTCTGAATTTCCTTTGAATGCCCTGCCTTGAGGACCTGTTGAAAGAACTAAAATCTCAGGAACCTCTTCACTTTTTCTTTAATGCAAAGACCAGAGCCTGAGCAGGGCACCCAGCTGCCATGGTTCTTCCCTGACTTCATGAATGCCTTTACTATTGAAGTGCCTCTCAAAAAGAAAGCAAGTATAAATGTAATGTACCACTCTGTTAAAAGGAAGGAGACAGAAGAGCCACAAGGGGGAAATCACCCCAGAACTTTTATTCCTCTCACCAAAAGGGTCATATTTTCCAGGAGAACAACCTAATTGTGTGCCTTTGCTGGCTTGTTCTTGACAGACACTAAGTCCCTGGGCTCCTGATGGTGGAAGATAGATTGAGATAGAGGTGGGGGAGAGCAGTTGTTTGAGGATGTGTTGGGGAAATAGTAGTGTTCAAGGGGTGTTGGTTGACATAGTGAGTCAATAATTGACAAAACTGTCTGCCTATCAGAAACAATTTGCATTGTTCTTTAACAAGCACATCAACCACAGCTCTGGACAGTCTAACACAATAGGTTTGTATATGTGTAAAATATATACAGAGTCAGTCAACCACCCTAATGAACAAAAGCTTACCAAGGAATTCTGAGGGGGCAGGGGTGTTGCTAACTTGTATGGCATTTTGTGAAATTAGGGAGAGGTATGCCCTAGTTCTTTCCCAGAGCTGATCCAAACTTCTGCCAAGATGCAGAACTGGGTGAGTGCAGGATTAACAGGATTTCAAGACCCACCCACCTCTTCCTTGACCAGGTACCTTTGTACAGAGCACAGACTGTACAACCAAGGGTATCAGTCTTGCTCATGAGCAAGAATTGGACCTTTTTATGTACAGTCACTGAATATTAAGAAGTCTCAAATGTAAAGACTGCTTAGGTCTTCCCAAATATAAGCCACAACCCTGTTACTACATTCCCATTAGTAGGAGATAATCCTTTTTCCGTGTCATTGTGCACTGTTTCCCCTAATCTACATCTTTTCTCATGACCGTCTCCTCTCATGCAGTACTCCCAGCTCCGATTGCTAGTCTGCATAGCTCACCAGCTCCATGGGTACTGCCTGGGAATGCACTCCCGCTTGCCAGCCATTTATCCTGAGATTAACCTCTTTCAAGACACAAAGAAGAATTCATTGGCTTCATTTAAGTGGACTTGCAAAGTCAACTTATCATATTTTGCTTAATTTGTAGGGCACTCTCAATGGGCCATAACATTATATTGTCTTATATTGTCAAGTGAAAGCAAGCTCAGTAGGAGTTACACTCTCAGTGATTTACTAACACTGCCAGGACAAAACAAAAGGACAAGGGGGCACTTGTTGCCTGAGATAAACATGGCCTGTGCACCAAACAGGTAATCATCATGCTAAATCATGGAACATCTTCAGGTAGATATTAGAAAAATAATTACCTTATATTTAGATAGTAAATTATGATGCTTATATTTTCTTTTAATCAGGCCTGCCTTCTCTGTGAGAAAATATGGAGACCCCATCATGAGTCTTTTTAAGTCTTCTCATGTTTTTTACTACGGAGGCCTGAAATTCTGCCTTAATTATTAATTTCTGAATTATAAACATTGTAGATCATTTCTTCATGTGAAGAACTAAAGTTGGAGAGTGACGTTGCACACAGCAGTTTGTCCACAAAGCGAAGGCCGAACTCTGAATTCAAGTCTTAGGTGCTTTTATTATATCATGCTGCATTTGGGAAAACCAGTAATTTTCAACCCTTTTCATCGCACGGCACACATAGATCAATTACTAAAATTCTGTGGCACACAAGAAAATGTATTTTTTGCTAATCTGAAAAAAAAATTGGTATGATTTTGATTCATTCACATCAGACAGCTATTGTGTTGCCTGTTGTCAATTTCAAAATGTAACAATCTAAGGCAGGGGATGGGAATGCCTAGACGGAGGGCCATATGAGGCCCACGGAATCATTTGAGCTAGCCCTTCCAAGACATTGGGGGTGAGTTAATGAAATGCTTGACCAAATCTAGCTGGCTAATTTTTAAGTTGATAATTTTGTATGGCCTGTGAATGGTGTTATAAATATCCAAACGGCTGTTGGCAGAACAAAGACTCCCCACCCCTGATCCAAGGGAACAGAGGTCAGTGCTCCTGATTAGTCAGGTGTTGCATGTTTTAAAAAGTCTTATAGCCCACCCCCCCAGTGTCTTGTGTCCATTGGTTATACTTATATGCATGCATTGGTTGATCTCTTACCTCCCAGCGGGGTAGGGAAGGCCAGGGGAAGGTCAATGGGGAAAAACAAAAAGGAGACATATGTACTACTATTTGTAATACTTTAAACAATAAAATTAAATTAAAAAAAATCTTGCGGCTCACTGGTTGAAAATCACTGAGGTAAATCACTGCACTGTCAATACTCTATTTTACAATCAAATCACTTCAGGGGAGAAAACTAAGTTCTTAACACTTTAATATGTGAATTATAAGCTGCAAGATTGATGAAACCAGGGTAAAATATTGGTTCCCAAGAAATGGTACATGGTACACAGTAAAGGGAAAAGGAAGATTGAGGAAAGAGAGATGAGAAGAGAAGCCTTAAAGTGACGGAATTTCGGGTCAACCTAATATTCAGTTGTGCCTTGAGCCAGGATGGTTTAGTGAAATCTAAAAGAGTTGTTCATTTAATTGGTCTCTTCCCTAGACCAGTGCGTTATCACTCTGTTTATAATCTGTGAAGCTTTGTGTTACTAGTTCATCTTATTTCAATCGTGCTGTCATCCAAGTAGGCAATGCCAGCTGCAAAAATGTTCTGCTCCCATGAGTTGGGAATTGGTGCTCTTTTAAAAAGACATTTAAATCAGAAGAGACTCTCACCCATCACAAAGAGGACTTTTTTTTTAATTTCCTGATTCCTCACTACCTTTTCTCACATGGCATTGCAACCTTCATAAAGCTGAGGGAAGTCAGGCATGAAATGGTGTTCTATTTAGTTTAATGGTTAACAGCTTCAACCACCGCATTCAGCACATTAGCCGTATGCCGAAGGATCTGCTCATTTTTAATAAGGTGAAAAACTATTTAGTGTTTAACACTGTATGGCAGAATTATCCTTAACCCTCTTTTTCTCTTCATTGTAACAAAATATATTGGAGAGTGATGCTTCATAATAGTGCTTTTCTAGCCTTTGCTTATGCAAAGAAAGTAGTTTATGGCCCTATAGAGTTCAAAAAAGAGAATTAAAATTACGAAATGCCCCATAGACTTTGAAAAGACCTTAGCAGTCCTCTAGTCTAAGTCCTCTTATTTGTCAGTCAAGCTCAGAAAAGGTGAGTGACTCCAGTAATTCAGCTTATTAATGCATAGTTTCTTTCTTTCTTTCTCTTCCTCATTTCTTCCTTTTCTTTTCTCTCTATTTTTCTGCTTTCTTTTATTTCTCTGTGCTTTCTTCCCTCCTCCCCTCCCTCCTTCCCTCTTTTCCCCTCCCTCTGTCTCTCTTTCATCTTTCCTCCTTTGGGTTCCCTTCTTGTGGATTTTCATAGTGTGATAAAAAGATTATTTTTGATAGTCTCTTTCAATCCCAAACTTATAAAAAAAATTTGTATTCAGTATAAAAGACTATCTCTTCCCATACCACACAGTGAGTGTTTTCTTTTAAAATATCCCTTCCCTTTCTAAAGGATATTTCTTTTAAAATATCCTTTAGAAAGGATATTTAGAAATATCCTTTTCTAAAATAAGAAAAGCAGTGTGTAGCCTCTCACTTTCTTATAATTATGTTTTCTAGTCCCAGGAACCCTAACTTTCATGGCCTCAGAGCCACATAGCTCTATTTCAGAGTTCATTAATTTACTAGATGAGGAAGTAGCTTTATCTAAAATCATATTAAAACTTGATCTTCCACCTCATAGGACAAGGAATCAAAGACTCCAAGAAAGGTCAGAGTAATTATTATCTTGACCAAAACATGAATATCCACATTTTACAAATATGGATAATGTTATTTACTTTCCAGAGTTGTCTTATACATACTGGCATCTCTTGTTACCCTTATAACTACCCTCTATGTAATATACAGAATATGTCATCATCTCAATTTTATAAATGGGAAACAGATTTCTGTGATTTTACATGACTTGGTAAAAATCACGTGGCTCATTAATACCAGTGCTATGACAAAACACTAACGTTTCCCCACCCAGTTTTGTGTTTGTTTCCCCCCCCCCCACTATATCAAGCTACTTCCACTCAAGATAATAATTATTATTTGATGCATATCTAAATAGGGAAATGAGCCAGGAAAAGTGGACTGAACAAGAATTGTGCAGAGAGGGAAGCTTTGGAAGCATGGCAGAGAGAGCTGGGGCAGATGAAATTGGTAATTTTTCCTGAAGGTCCATGAGGAGATAGGGGGAGTACTAAAGTAGTCTTATGGGGAAAATATAGTAATTGAAACAAATAAAATTATATAGTATGACTAAAAAATCGGATCCTTTTGCTTTTGGGTCTTAAAGAAATTGTATATGTAAACAAATTTTCTTTTTTTCAAAAAGCAATGTCTATAGCATTTATTCTTCTTTTGGCATAACCTGAATGCATATTTGATGTGCTCTCAAGGACACATGAAGGTCAGTCCCATGATATCTTTGCCTTCTCCATTATCAGATTCTTCTATTTTAGGGCTTTGTGTCAGGAACTGATATATGGAACAAGGTCCTCTAGCTTGAGATGTAATAAATAGTTGCTTGATTTTACATTGACATCTTATATGCTAGCACCTTGTGGATGTAAAATCTGCTCCCAAAACACTGGCATGTCATAAGACTGCTTAAAGTGCTAATGACATTTCCTTTCTCGTGGAGGACCCATTTAACAAGAATATCTAAAGAATATTGGTCCAGTGCACACTATCTCATGAGCTACTGCTATAAGTTTATGTGACTAACTTTTATTGGACATAAAATAACTTACTTTTCCAAAAGGTGATATCTCTTTTAAAGTAATTATCATGGAACATTGTAAACAAATCCAAATGATACTCCTATTTGTGAAACTCTTTTGTGTGCTTTTGAAAATGTGCTGTAGTCTTTTTATTGGAATTTGATCAGAATAAATGCCCCCACCCCCATGCTTCTTATAACATGTATACAATGGGATTATGATTATGGAAATGGAAAGAGAAATAATCCCTTCCCCAAAGATCTACAGAGACTCTACTGGTTTCTGCTGGTCTGCTTTGCTATAAGTCAGGAGTAACAGTCTCTGGTCCAAGCTTTATTATTATTATTATTATTTTAAACTTTTAAAAAATTTTGTTTTATTGCTTAAAGTATTACAAAGAGTGTTAAATAAGTCTCCATTTTTTCCCCTTGATCTTCCCCCCTCCTCCTCTACCCCCCAGTGTCTTGTGTCCATTGATTATGCTTATATGCATGCATACAATTCCTTCATTTGATTTCTTAACTCCCCCTCCCCCCAACCCTCCCGAGCCTTCCAGTTGTAGTTTGACAATCTGTTCAATGCTATTCTGCTTCTGTATTTTTTTTTTATTATTATTTAACTGTAGCTTTAGGCCTGTGTATGAGCTACTCAGTTTCTTCATTTAAATGATTGAATTGCATGGCCTTCCAGCTTCTTGCCATTATATCAGTTTGTACGTCTATGATACATATGATGTCCAATCCAGCATCAGGTTCTCTTAGGGAAAGTGTGATCTATTTCTTTGAAAGGCTGTCTAGGCTCATGGATTTGATGGAACATTGCCTGTTCCCTGGGAACACGGCCTATAATGATTAGGTGATTTTATAACGTGCGGAAGCAGAATGAATTAAGTTCTCAAAATATAAAATAACTTTAAAAAGTACTTTGTTTTAGTTGAATTATGAGCAGTAAGGGACCTTTGCAAACTTCAATTCCAGTGAGCAGACGAAGTCTGCAAATAAGTGACCCGAGTATACCTATGTATCTTAAATCGGTACTTCAGGAAAGAGCTTTGCTAAGTCATGTATCTTGGGTGAGAGACAAAGATGAGAAAGGACAGAGGACAGAAAAAGACACCCACCAAAATGAATGAGCGAGTAGTTGGAGGGTCATTAATACCCCAAATAACTATTCAGACTCAGACATAGTTTTCAATAACCATGGATGGAATCAAATAAATATGAACATAAAAATAAAGGAGAGAACAACCTCTGTGAGTGTTTATACAGTTTTTTGGCCTAAAACATAATTGGGACTACCACAAAGTGGATTATGAATTAGATGTCAGCAGACATCACAACAAAATGAAAAAGAATCAGCCCCGTTCGCCTGCACATTCTATGAGATTTCTCATGTTATGTTCTAAGACTTTGGTAAATACCCAGAATCCTGTAAAATCCTAAGCATTTCTGATCTTAAATCTCCCCTCCATTCAGGCTTAGACTACATTATAGATTCCATCCATGGTGGATCTCTTTCCTATGCTCTTTGTATACCCAGAATTGAACTCAGTATTTTGATGTGACTGTCTGCCAAACCACTCTATGAAGTGTCTGTGATTATGCAAAACATGAGGGATAATGAAAGGTGTGTCTACAGCAACAAAAGCAGCAATCTTGAAGGTCCCTGTTGTGGGGCTTTGGGCAACCTCATAACTGGGAATTCTTTTCTGACTTTCTTAAGAGTAAATCAAGCTCTTTCACTTTAAGGCAAGACCTCTTCCTACTCAACTCCTCTTCCTCTAAATGGCTCTTCTGAGGATGAGCTCTACCTTTAACAAGGAAGTTAATTCTAAACTCATGAGGTCTATAGTCAAGTTACTTAATATTAAAAAAAAGCCAAATGCTGTATTTAGAGAAGTTGATCAATAATAGTATTAGCTGAGTAAACAAAATAACATCCTAGGCTGTTGAGTCTGGAAAATGATTCTTAACTTACCTCTTGCAGTTTCTTCAGCTCCACATTGTTATGGAACTAGAGCAATGCTATTGTTTGAATATTCCTCCTCTAATCACACCCACTGTCCATTTAGAGATCTCTTTAAGCATGGAGACTTCAACCCTGAAATGAAACACAAAACAACACACAGATGGCAAACATTACTGCTATGCAGTGGTTTATGGGCATACGTTTCTAGGAAATAAATCTTAGGCCAAAGTGATAAAGTATGTTTGCATCCTTTGAAGGAAGGCTGTATGTCAAGGATGTTACTGATAATAAATACATTAAACTATATGTACCATTATCATTCAATTATTGTTTGATTCTTTAAAAATAGGCTTACTCTGTTGTATTATTTCTCAGTACATCATATTTTTAAAAAAATTCTTTATGGTTGAAAGTATTACATATGTCTGCTTTTTAAAAAAATTATTTTTAAGGTTTAAATTATTTTTTTTAATGTATCTTTATTGTTATCTCAAAGGAGCAATTTGTAAAACTCTGGTAGTTGTCAGACTGCTATATTGATTAAATGAGAAATCTGGGCATTTGCATGCAAAAAAAATTTCCTAGTGTCACACTGTATTAGTAGGAAGAATTAAGAGGATGACATGACTAAGGGTGTGGTTAGGAGATGTTGAGGTTGGGAAAGAGAGAAATATAAAAACCACGCAGGGGAGGCTGGATATCTAGGAGAGTGAATGGCTCAAGTGCTTGGTCTTAGTGTGAAGTTTCAAGTTTGGGGTAGGGTGTGGATGAAAACAAGGTGACAGGACACAGAAAGAGCAGAGGGTTAAAAGAGGAGGGAGGATTTTGGAGGACAGACATGATTCTGAATGAGATGATGTTTATCATGTAAGTGTTCACACAACCCCCTCCTCAGAAAGGTATTGACTAGAGCTATGGTTTTGTATTCTCACAGCTGCCCTTTAAATTTATCTTATAGGCCATGATTATCCATTTTCTGTAAAGAAGGCATGTATTTCTAAATTATAATCAAGTTATGGATTTTATGCCAGTTGTTCTCCAAAATTACTAGCCACACTAAGAAAGTCAAAATCATAAGACTTAAACTATCCTAAATGATAAAACATCACCATTCTGCAAAGCTATTACTGGAATTTGAGAAGAATCTCTAAGGTAAACTATCAATCTTTAAGGAGCAATTGCCTCAAAATGGCACTTAATTTACATTGAATCAGTTATGTCATCTAATAAGTACTGCATTTCCAGGTATATTTTTCTCTTCATCTGCTTTCTCCTTGTCATCTTTTCTATTTAGCTTTGCTACAGACTATATACATAAAATATCACTTTCATGTCATATTTATTTTGACAAATATTGCATAAGTCTCCCTCATTGCCTGAAGGATAAAGATCTGACCCATTACTTTGGTTTTTAAAAATCTACATACAGAATATTATTCTATTAAAAGATCATCTTTTAGTGGGTTCCATTAATAAGGTTGCTACAAGCCCAGCCAAAAAAAAAGCTGAGCTGAAGAACCTACTCAAAATAATGTAATCTTTACCCCAAGGAGAAAATGTAATTTACATATCCCAGTTTTCAAGTTGCCTCATGTTTGCCTCCTGCCTCTCCCCTTCTAGCCTCATCTGTCAACCATGACCCCACCCACTTCCCATTACTTTGCCCTGTACTTGGATGTTCCCATGTTCCTCTATTACTTCCAGCCATTGCGTAGGCTAATTCCTCTGCCTGAAATATTTTGCCCAAACCCCCTATTAGCTCTCCTGTTTTAGCTACTTCCTACCTATCCTTTAATATTCAACCAACTCCCTCCTCCTCTGGGAAGCTTCTCTGGGATACTAGAGCTTGGATAGATGCCCATGCCATGTGTTGCCAAGCCATTGAGTCCTGCTTTTATCATACATGGATACGGTCAGCCTTCATTGCAGTTGTTCCTAATTATCTGCCTTCCCACAGACTGTAAAAGGTAGGGTCATGTTCATCTCATTCATCACTGCATTCTATAGCCAACTACATTTTCTGTATTGTGCCATATGAATAAACACAATTTGAAAATTGATACTATGAAAGGTGGAATATTTCTTGAGAGTGGAAAGAAGCAGCAAAAAAAGGAAAATGATAAATGCAAACTAAATTTTAAAAGAATTTTACAAACATTACACCTGAGGGGAAAGTGTCGTAATGAACAAGTAGCTGAAACCAAGAAGACTGGGCCAAGAAGTCTACTCTTCCTCTGAAAGCAAAATGGGCCTGTAGGTTGTTTGGGCCACTGTGATTTTATGACTATGGATTCTAGCTTCCTTCCTTCGTTTACTGTTTTTCTGGTTTCTGATGTTTAGTTTCCTCCATCTATTTGAACCTTACTTTCAAAACCATTTTCACTTTAAATTCTTAAAACCTCATCTGACACAGTTATCTCTCCCCTCCCAACTTTAAATTACTTTTCCAGTACTGATTTTATTGTTGCCATTATTATTATTCCCAATTTGATCCTGAGATCCTGCTGGCAGGAATAAAGTTTTGTCCACAGGTGCTATTTAACCACAGGGCTACTACTCAATAAACAGACAGCCTGCTAAACTTTTCCTGGGAGAAAACATTTTGTTTTATAAATAAAAAAAATGCATTGATTAAAAAAGTATTCACGTCATTTTAAATTATCTATTTTCACATTAGTTATATGTTTTGTAATGTATCATCTGTCACATTTCAACATAATGAAAAGTGTGCAAGGAAGTACGAGATAAAGTCAAGAGTACCTTGGACTTCAATCACAAGTTGGTTTAGTGTCCAAGTCCTGTGAACAGTGGCAGGTCATGCGAGCACTCAAGCTTTAGTTTTCTCATTTGCAAAATAAGAGGCCTGCACAGAGAATGCTGATCTCTCCTCTAACTACAACTTTTCCGTGAATGGATGTCTCTGTGCTATGCAAAGAAAGCACTTCGACGTTTTAGAAATAGGCAATTTTCTACCAAGAATCATCAGTGCTCATTTATAGATAGTTAAAAAGAAAACCTATCACTAGTAGAATACCCTTGTCCAAAATTTTCAATGTATTTATAATACTAGACATACTAATAATCCTATAGAGACCTTATAAATAATAGATTTGGGAAATACTGAGTGATATAGAAAAATCACTACAGCTACCACAGAAATCTGCCTCAGCACAATATATAAAAAAAATCAGTCACCAAAACTAATATTATCATGTTCCTGCAACTTGAATTGAATTTTATTTTGTTGCTCCAGTGAGTCCACAAAAGCATGCCATACACACAGTTACACCTATTAAACGTGGAGGAGTTTGTGAATGTCCCTCTCCAAAGTGGGTTGAGTGAAAAAGCTTTTAGGAAAAGTCACAGCTCTGTGCATTTTAGAAGATTAATTACCACTCAGATACTCTCAGCTTTCAAGTATACAATTGCATTAAACATAAATTAACTACCTCAAGGCTGCATAATGGACAGTGGGTAGAGGACTTTCACCTTTGGTTTGAATCTATCCCCGACTTGAGATTGGCTGAAAGTCATTGTCCTTTGTCAACTGTGCAATGACTTATGAAACGAATTATTGGTCTTTGTTAAGGAGGCAGAAAACACCTTCACAATTGACGTTCATCGGAGCTGCTGCAACTCGAGAAAGAGAGTTTGAGATAGAATTGGCCATGGATTTTGAATGAGCATCTCTCTGGTCCACTTTCTAAATGTGCACTGCGGCTTAGAGCTTTGCCTGCCAGCTGAGAAGGATTTGAGTCTCCACAGTTTCTGAGTGGACATCTTTCATTAGCATGATGGAGACAATTTATGGCTTATGCTTCTGGCTAGGACAGCACAATTATCCCCGATTTCTTTCTTCACATCTGAAGAAATCTCCAGAAGAGAGTTTTTGTTTTGTTTTGTTTTAAATTTCACAAAGTACATAAAAAGCACTGCTTCCATAACCTTTATCATTGTCTCTCTGGGGACCAGAACATGATGGTATCATAATGCTATTTCTATCTTTTTAGAAATAACATAGTTTAGCAAAAAGCATCTTACATATGAAAGTTTTTGCTACTCGAGGTTTACTTCTTGCTCTGTATCTGTCTGCAAAGCATTGAACACAGTTTTGAGGCCTCAGTTTCCCCACTTGAAGGTAAAGGCCATTAGACCGATTTCTCAAGTCAAACTCTCTTCTGACTTGATTGGATCCTGGGACTGACACATTTTTCAATTTCTGGAGGGTTGTGTGGTAATCCTGGGACTATCTGGAAGCCTGAAGCTTTTCTCCTAAGAAGGGATTAGTATTTTAATCAGCGATTATTAGAGGAACACAGCTCTTACTTGGAAATCACTAGCTGAGGAACAGGGAATTTCACATGTAATGAAGAGTAGAGATTCTTGGCAGTGAAAGCAGAGAGTATGTCAATAAAAGTTAGAATTTGAGTTTAAATGGATAAGAGATAAATAATCCCATAGGGTGAAGCTGTAATTGGGAAGAACTAAAATAATCAGTCAGAGAAGAAGACAAGTGCAGAGGTAATAGCTGAGTGCGAAAAGGTCAGGGGTTAATTGGTGCCTGGGAGTTCTTATCATATATGGTAAGAATTCTCCCTGCTTCTCCCCTCCTCTACTCTCCCCTTCCTTTTCTTCTCCTCCTTCTCTACTCTCCCTCCTCACTTGGATTTCCATCCTAGGTAACCTCCTTAATCACAATCAGTTTGAACGTTTTCTTTATTTGGGTGACTTTCAGAACAATATTTTCAGCCCAGTTACTCCTTCTCACTCCAAAATCACACATAAAACTAATGATATATCTCATTGGCATTCTCATAAACAATTAAAATGTAACATGTCCAAAGAGAATTCTAAACCCCTCCTTAACTGACCCCGTAGTTTTCCCATCTCAGTCAATAGCACCATCATAAATTAATTTATTGAAGACGGAAGTCATCCTTGGTTCTTGTTCTTTCCTTCACTCATATAATTTGCTATTTAGTGCAGTGGATTTTCCTTTTGCTCTTCCATGTTTGTCTGGACATGTACCATCTCTTACCCAATTTATAGGGAGAATATCTTTTGTCCATGATTCTAATGAGCCCTCTCTCCCATTGTGAAATCCTTTCCCACATCGTAGTATAGTAATATTTTGAAAATGCAAGATGAAGAACAACACTTTCCTTCTTAAAACCAGGTGTGAGAAATTTGTATTTCATCACTAGTTTTAGGCCAGTCTATGGTAATTTATGACAGCAGCAATAGGACGATAGTATTGTCTGTCCTTTTTCTTTCTTTTCAAAATATGTTTTTACTAGAGGCCTGATGAATGGAATTTTGTGCACTGGAGGTGGGTGTGGTCCCTCAGGCTGGTCTGTGCCCTCTGGCACAGTGGTCAGTGAGTGTCATAGCAACTGGTTGTTCTACTGTTTGGTCAATTTGCATTTTAAGGCTTTATTATATAAGATTGATTTCAGAGAGGAAGGGAGAGCAAAAGAGAGATAGAAATACCAATGATGAGAAAGAACACTGATCAGCTGCCTCCTGCACAGCCCTTACTGGGAGTCAATCCAGCAACCTGGGCAAGTGCCCTGACAGGGAATTGAATCATTGCCTCCTGGTTCATAGGTTGGCACTTAACCACTGAGCAACACCAGTTTGGCAATGCAGTCACTTTTTCCATTCATCGGCTCTGCCCTAACTATATGTCTTCTCCCAGTTTTTGCAATATGACACACTGTATCATTCCTGAGGGTCTTTGCACAGGCTATTAGACTGTTCTTGTGTATTTTTACTTATAATTGTAGGGCTAGTTCTTTTTGATAATCAGTTTAAATGACATCTCTTTAGGAAGATCTTCCCCAACCTTCTCTTTCAATCTCTTTTCATCTTGTTGTGTGTTTGTTTTAAATAGAGTCTTAGTCCTAGCAGTTGTTTTATTTATCTCTGTAATACTTGATTTTTTATTTTGTAATAACTTTTTGTTTGCTTTTTTTCCTTTTTCTTGGTCTGTTAATGTAAAATCTAAGCTCCATGACAGAAGAAACTATATCTATTGTGTTTAGCACCATATCTTTAGAATGATTTCTGCCACATAGTAAGTTCTAAGTAAATATTCAATGCCTGCCTGACAGACTGAATGACTGATTTAAGGGAGGTCAGTGTTTGGAGAATCTAGCTCCAGGAAAAGAAAGCTGATAGGTGCTGGCCAAGGATCCTCAGCTCTTAGAAGCTTCTGGGCTTGACCTTAGTGTCCTAAGGCCCAAGGAGTTTAGGCCTTAAGGAAGACAACAGAGAAAACTCTGGATTATTTAGGGGTGTCAGGGTAAAAGCTCAATTCAGAAATTAGATAACAGTGGGGTTGATTGGCAAAGGTATTTTAGGGGCTTGACATTCTGTAGGAATTTGCCCTGGTCAGGTGAGTATTAGAGGAAATGCAGGCACCCAGCAGGAGGACCAATGTGTAACTCCCAGGACCCATAAAATATGCATACAAGTGGAGAAGAGGGCAGGGTGCATTACTTTTGTCCAACTTGGAATCCCAAAATTTGGCTAATGTCAAGCACTTATGTAATGCTTAATAAAAACTAGCAAGACATGGATGAGTGTTGAGTGAATGAATGACAGATTACTCTATGTATGGAAAAGTATTAGTGTAATGCCTGGCATATTAAACTTGACTTCCCTCCCCTTTCCCTTTATACATGTTAGCTAATGATGGAGCTGGCACTGGCTTCAGACTGGTTGGATATGTCCTTGCCAGTGCGACTGAGTGGTTGAGCATCAACCTATGAACCAAGAGATCATGGTTCAATTCCCAGTCAGGGCACATGCTCAGGTTGCCGGCTCCACCCCTAGTGTGGGATATGCAGGAGGCAGCCAATCAATGATTCTTTCTCATCATTGATGTTTCTCTTCTTCTCCCATCCTCTTTGAAGTCAATAAAAATATATTTTTAAAAAACACTGGTCAGATATAGCTTTGGGAGTGGGATGGGTTCTTAGAGGACTTTGACTCCTGCTATGTGGAAGTTGGGGAAGAGAGTGATGATGGGAAATGAGTCAGGTCAGCAGTACTGCCTGAAGCAGTGAGCAGAATTCCTAAAGAGAACATTAATATCCTCAATGCTCAAGTGACATTTCTCCAGGACTTTTGCAGTGAAGTGAGTTAGTTAAGTATTATATAATTAACCCTAAGAAATTAGCTTTAATCAAATATTCAATTCTATAATTTCATTGTCCCCTGATCTCTCTACTCTTTCTAAGTTTTTTTGGTACTCAATGCTATTTTATACTAGATTGATGATATCTATTGAATCAGTTTCTCTGGCTATCTAAATGACATTTGCTCTCAAAGAGAGATAGCAGGTCTTCATTCCCTTAGTATATTCATGCCTAAAGGTTATTATAACAAAGATTCACAAGATGGAAGGCTTAAAATAACAAAGGTATATTTTCTCACACTCTGGAAGCTAGAAGTCTGAAATCAAATTGTTGGTAAGGCCATATGCCCTCTGAAGATTCTAGGGATAAATTCTTTCCTTTTCCTAGCTTCTGGTGTTTGCCAGCAACCATTGGCATTCCTTAGCTTGTTGATGCATCAGTCTAGCCTCTGCTTCTGTCTTCACATGCCTCTTCTCCCCATATCTCTCTGTTTTCAATATTCTCTTTTCTTACAAGGCCATCCACCCTAATTCAGTATGACCTTCTCTTACTATTATTACATCTGCAAGGGCCCTATTTCCAACTAAGGTCATATTTGCTGGTTCTGGCTGGGTGTGAATTTTGGGGATATACTATTGAACCCATATCTATAGTGAGAAAAAAAGTACTATTGTGGAATAGGCCCTTGCTGAAGACCTTGTTGAGGAAGGGTTGGGAAGTTTTCAACAGTGAATAGTTTTGTTTCACAGGTAGCTTTCACAGGGAACTGTGCCTTAATCATTTTTATATTTTCTAATCTCACAAATGGTGTCATACATGGGGGAACAAATTTGAATAAATGTATTCTACTAATGACCTTCTTGGCTGCCCATCTCCTTAGCTCTCCAACACCACTCAGGGGTTATGGTGGGAAGTGGCTAGGTTCAGATGCCTTGCTCTCCTGGAACTGCCAAACCTTGTTTCTGTCCTGTGATTGATATGTTCATGATTCCTTTGGATTCTTGAATTTTGAGGCAGTAGTCTAAGAAATTACTTGTTCAATGTTACTGAATGACTGGTCCTTAAATAAACTTTTTAAAGATAATATTTTTTATAGACAATCTACTTAAAATATATGAGATGATTGACACAAGTATTTGTCTTTCAATTGATAACCAGCTTAGTTAAAATCAACTGTATTATTCTTTAAAAATGTTTAGGTAGGGTAAACCTAAACTTTAAAACAAATTAGCCTGCAGAGAGAGAGAATACTAATAGTATGTTCTATTTTCATAGCATGTTCTAATTATCTCCTTTGATCACTATGGGGTAGGCAAAACAGAGATAATTTTCTTCAGTGACCAAAAAGGAAAATGAGGCTCTGAGGGGATAAGTAGCCACATTAAAGATAACAAAAAAATGGCTCTGGCCCATGTGACTCAATGGGTTGAGTGTCAGCCTGTACATAGAAGGACCTCAGGTTTGATTCCCAGTCAAGAGCACATACCTGGTTGCAGGTTCATCCCCAGCCCTGGTTGGGGTGCATGCAAGAGGCAGCCAGTCAATTTGTCTCTCTCACATTGATGTTTTTCTCTTTCTCTCTCTCCCTGCCTCTTCCACTCTCCTTCCCATTCTCTCTAAAAATCAATGGGAAAGAATATCCTTGGGTGAGGATTTAAAATAAAAAAAATTATTAAGAGATAAGCAAATTAGGAGAGTGCAAGGACCTCATCTCTTCCTATCTTAGTCTCCTGCTCTTTCCAGAGTACTACCCTGCTTGTCACTGCCTACAGTGGCTGAATTGTTAAATTAAATGCTTATTTTGACAATGTCTACTCAGCCTAGAGAAGTTATACCTTCCATCTCCAATTTCACTTGGGCATCTTAAGGATTTTATTTAGGAGCTACTAGATTTTTTTCTTCACGTTTAATTAGTTTTAACATTATTTTTTTCAAACTCTTATTTTATCACAATCACAAATAAAAGCATACATTTAAAGAAGAGGAAAAGCCTGAGTACTTGAATGAAGAATATCAGGTTCATAGGCCAATGGCATGAGTTTAAGTCCTATGTGATTTAAGCAGGGGTGAACCGCTGGCCTCCAAAAGTGCACAAGTGAACTGAGCTAATGTGGGTTTCTGCACTTGTTGGCCTGGTGATATTTCAGTATCTGGATGTGAGTGAGGGGGAGAGATCTGGTGGGAAGAATTTGGAAACAAATTGGTCATTCTGGTTGCATTGTCAATTAGACTCTGCTCAGCACATGAATAACTTTGGGCCTATTGATATTTGCTGTGACACTTAAATGTTCAGCACAGTATTGATTCTGAATGTCAAGCCCTTTGCTTAGGTGGTGTTTCTATGCGATGAACAGATTATCGCAGAATACTAATTGAACACTTTAAACACACACCCACATCCACACACACCCTGTATGCACAACACCCACAAGGAGCAATTTAAATGCACATGTAACCAGCTCATTTCCAATCTTGATAGAAGCAAAATGGCAGTGTTTTAAGTGTTACTGAATAGTTTGTACAGACAAATATTTTTAAAAAGTGAATTGCTTTCTACCCAAATATATAATTTACTGTTATAAAATAAGGTTATGTGGTTCACAATGATACCTAGCCCAGTTAATAACCAGATTAGAAACAAAGATGAAATAGTACATTAATCTGAGAGAAGAAAATGTTAATTATTTCTTTATACAATTAAGAGAACAAAAAAAATGAAGTGTAATTGACTTCATAATTACAGTTAAAAAGTAAGGTTTTGAAAAAAGAAAACTTCTAAGTTTTTCTAAAGCATCTCTAGGAAAGTTGATGAGAATATTTTATAAACATAATTTTAAATAGTTAAAAGACTGTTGGTAAACATCTGAAAAGACAGATAAGCTGATTAACGTTGGTCTATGTTGTTGTAAGATTATTCCTAACACTCTATAATTAATGATTTACTATGTTGGAAGCAAGGGCCAAGCTAAGAATCAAAGCTGTTTACATCTACACCATTCCTGTATTTTCATAGGTGCACAAAAATCATATTAAAAACTCTCACCACAACCTCAACATCTATTTGCTTTCTTCCTGCCCAATAGGGGATGTCCCCACCTAAAGATATCACACCACAATGGTGATAATGGCTCCAACCCTTGCTTTCCTGCCACTCTCTCTGCTGGCCAACTTAAGTGCTTCTTCATGTCACTGTGCAGTGTGTGGTGTGCCTTCTCCTCTTGGGAGTTGTAATAACAAACTCTTCTTTCAACAGTATTGACTTTCTTGTGTTATTACTCAGTCACAACTATAAATTAAATTCCAGGTACATGTAAAGCAGTGTTTGAGAGTTTAATTTTAAAAGATTCCATTACAAGCTTGTTTATCTTTTTTTGACATATATACGTATGTAGATGATTGATAGACATACAAATGGATTAGGTAATTTTACTACCTATTTCTAGAAGGGTAGTTTAAATTAGTGAGAAAATCTTTAACCCATGCCTAGTTGTGAAATGCAATGGCTTTACATCAGTGAATCAGACAAAACTAATAAAAATTAGACCAATATATTTTATGATTTAATAAATTAGCTATAAAGTCCTATCATGTCCATGTAGCATATAAGAGGCCTTCTTTAGTTCTAGTCTCCTCCGACTCTGATAATCAGGATCAGAATGACCTACAAATAAGAAATGAGCTCTTCCTTTAGCACCAGCCCTCTCTGTGCTTCAGGTAGATTGCCCCAAGTTTTTCCTACAGATGGAATCACAAAGCAGCCTTAAGCTTTGGGGAAGCAGAACATTCTGGCTTACTATTGTGCAAAATAAAGGTGCCCACCTAGAAATACTCTTCAGCAAAAAGCTCTCCATCAGTATTATCATCTCTGTTGGAGATTTATTTCCATGGTTTGAAGTTTGCAGTTCCTCAAAGCTGAGGCAACACTATTGGAAATCTTCAGTGGATTTTATATAAAAAACACCAATGCAGACATTTTATGGGAAAAACGCCTTGTTACAACCAGTAGAGCATCCTCTCGAATCGTGATGTGATGAGTTTCACCACAAAAGCGCCAAATTCCCCTCTTGAAATATAACACAAAACCATGAGTGGATATTGAGTGTTAAGGATGTGTCCTTTTATGTTTCCTCATGAAGCAGTGGATTAACCTTGGCTTGCCAAGCATTTACAGGATAATCTTGTTTTTAACTTCAAAAGGCATGTTAAATGTGATAACGCCAGATAGCACCTCTCTCTTATTTGCAATGTTATCTCTTTCAGAGCACACATGCAGCTGATGACTTGTGCTGTTGGGGCACTTTAAGAGGTCATACTATCAGAAAAAAAAAAGTGGAGTTTTAAAGGCTGTACTGGGCTCTGCTCAATGTAATCCAGTACAGCGGGTCTGATCTTGTTGAGTGCATGAAATACTCCAGAGAGTGCTAGGCAGCCTGTGGAGCCCCTGTGAGCTCACTTGCTTCTGGTTCTGCATAATTATAAAGCCTGTGTGGCAACTGCATCCATTCCAGTATCACTAACCACCACCTCTTCTGATCCAGGAATGAAACATTGGAAGATCAGGCTACTTCCCAGAAGACCTTCTGCCTGTTCCCAAGTAGGGCTCCCTCTCCCATTATTTTGTACCATCTTTCCCTCTCCCCACCCCCCATGATCTCCTACTATTTGAATTCCTTGTTGAATTGAACGTATTGGAATTGAAACTCCCTGAAAAGAGAGGTTTGGGTCTACAACCCAAATGTAAGTTTATGGTGGTTGCTTTAAGTCTGGAATGTTTTTTTCCTGTATATTTTAGCCTGTGGCTGTCCTAGGTAGGTGCTCATTTATGGAATGAATGAATTCTGCCGCTACTCCAGCTCTCAATAATGGGGATGCTCGGTTGAGCCATTGAGGGCTCGTAGTTTTATGCAGCATTGTTGACACACCTTTGAAAGGACAAGCTCTTTTAGATTTTATAAATCCAATTCCTCGAGGGCAGTATCTTTAATGAAAGGCCACATATCCTGAAGTCCAGCTGGGAATAGGACTGTCCTCCTGCAGCAGCTGGGCTCCAATTTCTGAACATAAACAAACATCATCTGGGATCATGCCATTTCCTAACTCTGGATGCTATTCGTTTCTAAGACTGCCATGGCCATTTATTACTAATGACAGGAATCTGTAGCTGGCTGCGGTTGGTTGGCAGGCATGTTCCTATGCAATCAGCATTTCAAACTGGCAGCGTGCTTTCGGAAAAATAAATAGCCTAAACTTATGGCTTTGGTGCCTCGATCTAATTTCTGTGTCCTACAGGAAGTCTTTCCATGTCACAGTATGATCTATTTGTTGTTCATGTAACAAATTCAAGTAGAGTTATGCATTATTGCCATATGCTGCAATTTAGATTCTTATATGTCTATATTATGCACCTTTAAGGGATTAGTGAGGGTGTTTAGGAAAGCAACTGTTTCATATTTGAATTATTCAAGGCTGTCAGCACAGAAATTTGACATTGTTGAATGTCTAGAAATAAATAATCACTGAACTTTATAAGGGGTTGTCCAGTATAAACCTCCAAGTTGACAAGAAAAACAGGGGAGGGGCAAAGCCCAAAGAGGAAGATAATCTACTCAGTTTGTTGGAACCCCTACATTTTTCCTTTGCATAAATCAAGGATAACTAGCCTCTAATTACATGCTCAGCCCTGCCATCCACAATGATATCATCCTTGTTTTAGACTAGAAGAAATTTTAGGAAAATTACAACTTAAAATTAACAGTTCAGCCTTACCTGGGACATATTCTAATCTTATCTCTAAATTTTCAGTATTTACAGGTTTGTTTGTTGTTTTTTTTTCTATGCTTCTTGGGCCAAGCCTCCTAATGTGTATGCTGAATTTTACAAGCAATTACTAATTTATTTCCCATTGTAGCTCTAGATAATATTTCAGGGAATATTTACTATCTGTCACATATTGTTTTAAGTTAATTATGTGTGTTTATTTGATCTTCCCAAGTATCCTGTGAGGTAAATACTATGATCCCATTTTACAGTTGAGAACAATGATGCATAAAAAAGTTCCATTTTTTCCAAAATCAGTGAGTAAGTAGCTGAATCACAATTCAAAGCCACTGCCTGACTCCAGAGCCCATGCTCTTAAAAAAACTATCGGTGATTTCTACTTGATTAAAAAAATGGTATCAGTTGTCATCTTGAATGGATGTATTGTACTTTATGTAGCTTTCATGGTAGACAAGGGTTCAGATGTCGAGTGTCAGTCATGAAGGTGAAATTGCCTATACTGGTTTACAACGGAATGAAAATGCTTGTTGGGTGTTTTTCTTTGTTGTTTTTTAAGATGAATAAAAAGCAAGGTCTGGATAAGCATAAATCACAGTACATGTAAGAGGATAATGGTCAGTGTTACAAGAATTGCTTCCTGCATTAGATCTGAGGAGTTGGTGCAGTCCATAAATCAATCAGGGGAGGGATTCAAACCAGTGCTGTGGGCAAGTACTGAGGGATGCTATAAAAGGTGGATGGAATGGAACTTACAGGCAAGGCAGACATTGGTAATATATATATGTGTATTTGGTCTCTGTCCTGGAATTTTCTATGCTGAAAGCAATAAAATTGTCTGTTATGTTAATGAGGCTCTTTTGCACCTCAGTTGGGGGCTGGTAGCCAGTGGAGCCAACCAAGGGATTCCAGGACTAGAACTCTCAGATCTACCCCCAGATCTCCTGGGAGGGGAGAGGGGCTGGAGATTGAAAACAGTCACCAATGGCCAATGATCGGATCAGCCATGCCTATGCAATGAAGCCTCCATAAAAAAAAAAACAACAAAACAAAAACAAAGGAAGAGCTTTCAGATTGGTTAACCTGTGGATAGATAGTCTGAGAGAGTGGGTTGCCTCCTAGAAAGGACGTGGAAGCTCCATGCCCCTTCCCATATAACTTGCCCTATGCATCTCTTCCATCTGGCTGTTATCTAAACTAATAAAAGCAAAATATTAAAATTAACCGTTTCTCCGA